>CBQS010237955.1:0-13519 GCA_900070015.1 Hordeum bulbosum | reverse complement strand
AGTATGGGAAGAAGCAGAGCTAGCAGATGAAGTTTCTCCATGAGACAGACAGAGTAGGGAAGAGAGGGGAGACTTCTTGTCAAACATATACGATAAGTGGCTACCTTGTTCATGTCCAACTACTACAAAGTACATTATGCAATCCACTAGATTCTCATCGGTTTTAGAACTCGAGGATATGAATGCTAACTTGTCTTGTTCAGTTTCTGATTCTTTATTATCTTGCTTTCAGTTCTTGGCATCTACTGACAGTATTCTGCCTGGTTGACTTTTTAGTAATATATGTGTCGTGTATATTGATCGATAGGTTCTCCGCTAGCGACGCAAAGCATACTTCTAAACAAAGGAGATAATTTTCTGATAACCAAATAATAACAAAAAAAAAAGGATTACCTGCAACGATGGACCCTTGCACGTTGAGTTATCAGATGGAAAACACGGTTAGAAATTTGAGAGTAAGAGATCGTTGGTGATGCAGCTCAGCCTCTGCTGAACTGTGTAAAGTGGTGGGGAAAATAGGTGACCGAATCCGGTAACAACTCAGAAAAGTTCAGAAACCTTGTATCAGCCTTTTTTACAGAGACAACAACGGCAGCAATCACGTTCTGTTCCACAGACGAAACCTTGCTGCGGGTGTTGCATGCTGCGATTGGCACCAACTACTACATCGAAATCAGACTCCTCTGGTTGGTAATACATGTGTTCATTTGGTTCTCGGTGTCATGTTGAATAGTACTTGTACAGTTGTTGCCAAAACTGTTGTTCAGTTCGATTTCGCTTACGACAGAGTGGATAAAACCAGCCGTCGTCGGTCGGAGAACCAACATCTGCCTCACGGCCATGCGTAGCTAAGTTGACCGGAGCTCCTGGCTGTGGGAATGAGTCCTCGGCCAATGGATTCAACACTCTCGGCCCTGGATCTCGGCCTTCCTTGGCCGTCTTCTTGTGTCCTGATAATCCCCTCCCTGCCTGCGAATAGCGGAAGCATCCTCATTACCCACGGCAAAAGGCCCTGTGCAAGCTAGGCATCCAACACCTGGTTTACCGGATGTGCCGGCGAGGAGCGCGCCGTTGCTAGACCGCCGACTCCGTCGCGCTAATTGCATTTGTCAGCAGCGCGCGCGCCGGCGAGAAGAAGGAATGGCGATTAATCACTACAAACATCGAATGCTACGAGAATCCCTGGGAACGAGAGATCAATCGGCTACGAAGTTTACCCACAACGACGGCCATGTGGATTGAGGAATGGAATCGCGGATGAAGCAGAGGACTGGGTGAGGGGCAGCACCGCAGCAGTAGATGGGCTTGGGGCTTGGAGAAGAAGAAGCGTAGCGAGAGTGGGCCTGCTCCGGAAATCTCAGCCCATTGCCATCGAGGTGGCTCGGCCCGGCCGGGCGCACCTTCGTGCCTGATCTCTCGCGCGCGCCTGCTGCGCTGCTCCCACTGTCCTGCGCCTCCCCCCACCGCCGCCCACCAGCCGTCGGGCGAGGGGAGGGCCCGCGCGGCTGGCCTGCCGTCTCCGTCGACGAGCATAGTTATGCTTCGCCGTCTCCGGGCACCGACCGTGCCACCATGGTCGTGGTAATTTTCTCTTCCCACTTCTCCCCCCCTTGGGCACTCAGGTTAATTTATCTGCTTATATGTTTCCTGACTGCGAAAACGGCCGGGTCTTGTGGCTGAAATTCGTTACGGCGCTCTTAGTTCAAAATCGATCTCATCTAGTAAAGGTTACTGGTATAATTTTTTGAAATAAGGCTATACTGCTACAGTACCCAAGCAAAGATTAGAAGATTTGCAGGCTTGTCCAGAAGATGGATTAGCGCCGTCACAGTGTAGCTATAACTATTTTCTCGAATGTGCGTCTAGATGGGCGTCATTTTGTGTCACAATGTAGCTTTCCTTATTTTTGAGAAGTGTCACAATGTAGCTATCAGAGGGCGAAAAATGATTTCACGGTAAAAGCGAGAACTTCTATGTGGTGATTTCCCCATATTATGTAGGACATGTCAAATTATGCTGTATAAGGTACGCATTGTCCATACGAACTCCCAACTCCAACAGCATTACTGAGTGAACAAATTAGGCTAACATAATGCTGTCTTTGCGCAATGGGTATAGTTCATTTTTGTTGAGACTTTCATTTAGAGTTAGGCGTGACAGATAAATTGGTAAAATAGGTAAATTTCGCCATAAAAGAGTTTTTAGTTTGCCAAATAGGTAAACTTCACCATAGAAGAGTGTTTAGTTGGTAAAATAGGTACTCCCTCCGTCTCATTTTATAAGTCATCTTATGAAAACCAAACAATCCCAAAATACTTAGGCGCGGTGCATTAACTTTCACCTCGTTTCTTGTTTTTTAACATGAATAAAAGAATCAACCAATAAGAGATGTGGGGCGTATATGTTTTTAATGACTTGAGACTAACTAGCACGACATGCAGTGGTCAATTCATTGCATGCAATGTTATTAATTAGCAAACTAACATTAATTTCTCTTGTTTTCCTCTCCGTCTTGATCACGGTGCACAACCTAAGATGACTTATAAACCGAGACAGAGGGAGTAGATTTCGCCATAGAAAGAGTGTTTAATTGGTTAAATAGGTAAAGTTTTCTATAGAAAAGTGTTTAGTTGGTAAAATAGGTGAATTTCGCCATACAAGTGTGTTTGATGTTTCATTGACTGAATTGAGTTAGGTCCAGTCAATAATATTTTATCTACTACTTATCTACTTCTAACCCTTAATGATAGAACAAAGAAGACCACCTCGGTACCAGTACATGTGTTCATATGAGTGTGACTATCTTCAGTAATTTTCAGGTGAGTGTATCTGCCACTGTAGAGGAGAGGACTTGGACAAAAAAGACAAGAGAAGATATAATTTAGAGAATCACTAACTCGCATTAGTTAAATTTAAATTTGTAATGACTGTGCTCTACTATCTTTTATGTAAATTGTTGTGCGGCGGTAGCAAGCAGCAAAACAGTACCACTTGTACTGAGGTACAAACCTATTGTATGCACTTGCAAATAGGCAACCAAGTGATGAATAAGTACTAGGATTTTTCTTTTCTTAATATTTTTGTTAGTTGATGGATTTTCCATGGCATATTTTTTCTTTCTCTACTAGACAATAGTGTCCCAGTAATGATGTGTATACGCCTGGGGTGATAACATTACAGTGTAGGATGATCAGTGGTTATTGGTTTTATGGTACCGTTTGCAGGCCCTTTTCTGAAGCATGTGACCGGTGGTGGTGAAGCATAGTATTATTGCAGATGGTTGCCAATACGCAGAATGATGACATCGTAGCTCCTGTGCTTGATGAACTGCTACTACTTAGAATACTGCTGGCAGTAAAGGGGGCTCATGGATTCAGCGGCGATTTGAACCCCTCTAATCGGGCCCAGTGTCCATGGGTATGCAAGCGTTTCTGGCTGCCTGATGGAGGAATTAAGTTACCGGAAGATAGATAAACTCATGTGCCATATTGTTATGCATGAACAGGAGTTCTGAGATTTCTAGCATGTTGCAAAGTCTAGACAAATATACATCGATATGTAAAATCTAGCAGAACAAATCAGCATTTGATGGCACAAGCTTGATGCCTTGATCACGCTCATCTTCTCTGCAGGAAAGGACGATGGCACTATATATGCTCTTGGAGAACACCATTGATAGGTCTAAGATTTTATGTGCAGGCATAAAGAAAGAGCTGAATTGTACCGTGACATCAGAACATATGGCACTAGTTAATTATGGGGGCACACGCTGCGATGCCTGAACATATTGTACTTTAACATCAGACCATAGATGGGAGAGGAAACACCTGGGGAAGGGCAGCACAGAGGAGTATATCAAAAGTAGAGCAGCAGACGCACTTGCTACTGTACTTGGAGGGCATATACAATACGCCGTGGCACGAGGGGAGCATCAGTGCTAGCTAGCTTGATCTCTCCTTTTAAGGGCTTCCTTTCTTCCAGGCCACCATCACCATACCAGCATGTGAAAAGGCTATTATTGCGCTGAATTTGCAGATACCCAAACATGTGCTGTGAGGTCAGTTCCTCCCCCCTCCCTTTGTTAAACCTGCAATATGTTGATGGTGTAAGATGTTCCTAGTCGTAATGCTGTGCATCTGTGTATCCGATATTCTGGTGGCCACTAACATGCTTGCAGTGATCTCATTTGCTTTTAAGAAAATTAGAACAAAGATTTATGCAGCGGTTAATTAGAAGAAACATAATAATCACATTGTTACTCTTGTATAAATTTCGAACAAAAACTTAGGCATTAATTAGTAATAAGTATTGATTATTTAGGTAACTTTCTGACAACATGACACACCTAGATATGCAATCAGGAGAATATAAAATGATGGTGGAGATCACAAAGCCGGGAGGCATGACAAGTTCCAAGTATCTTTGTGCTTGCTTTGTTGGGGATAATTTAAGGTTCTATGTTGACCTTAATGGAAAGCCTATGACCCTAGCTACGCATATTTTCTACACACTTATTCTGAAGAGCTAGCAAGGCGCGCGATGATGACCTAATTAAGCCCTAAGACAACCCTTGCAATATGCTTCTGAGAAATTCTGATGTGATTAAGAGCCCATGCATGCATGATTACCAAGCTTCTGAATTGACCATGAAAGCAAGCACAAGAAAAAGGCTCTGTTACTACAACAGCGATCTTAGCTGAATATTCGGAAGATAAAATTCACATGTGGGGAAGTAGTACCAGAACCTGGATTATTGTTGACGGTCTGTTCATATTCCTGATGAAGCTGATGAGAGATGAGGGAGCTCCCTTCAGTCCAAGCATGGAGGAGGAAAGAGAGAACAATCTCCCGCCGCATTCGCTCATTCGCACAGTAAATATTGCAACATACTGTTATGCCCTGCACTATTCTCATATCCACTGTGTGCTCGAGTGAATGAGTCGGCAGCTCGTTCAATCCCCGCTACCTCCCATGAGTGGACTGAAGTGAGCTCCCTCAAACTAATACATCCTCCTCCTCATCATCATTCTGCTGCTGCTACTCCTGCATTTTTCCAACAAAAAACTAGCTAATGGCTCAACAACTAGTACAACAAACTTTAAGTGATTTGTACTTGCTTAGATGGAGAACTGCAAGTAAAATTGATGGCGCTATATATGTAACTGCATCTATACAGAGTGTTCGAGAGGGAAAGACTGCATCTAATGAAAGATATAGCCATCGGGTAGAGAAGATTTTTTTCCCATCCCACGAAAAATGGCATTAATACCATTAGATGGGCTTGGAAGGTTAACAACATGGTTATGCATGTAGTGATGAAATCAGGTGCCTTTTTTTTACATCAGCTGGTTAACAGTCTTGGATGGCCACTGTTTAATATAAAAATAATAAAGGAAATAAAATACCCATCTATGCAAGTTAGCTAGAAATAGTTAACTTGGTGTCCTTGATAAACATGCACAGAATTGGAAATCTTGAAGGAAAATGAGCTTCCCCGAGAAATAACAGAACAACCGGCTAATAAATGACTTCAAACAAAGTGCACAGCCAAGTTAAGATTCTGTTTGTCGAGCAATGAATTAGCATAAGCTATATATGAATACATGAAAATTAGAATAGATATGTATAATTGACAAACAACAGCTAGCCTAATTTCTCCTCTCAGCAGGAACCGATTGGTTTAAGTTGCCAGATAATAAAATCCACTAAAGGTAATAGATTGTGGCATGAAGCTACCATAATTCATCCCCTCAAAGAAATTTTGTACTACTAATAATTTCCAAGGAGATAGATATTCAAAACAGATGCAGGTCTTGCAGAAGTGTACCAGGTATCTTGATCATGATCTGAACATTTCAATCAAAGATTCTAAAAGAGAGATCACTGAGAAAACACCGCGCCGAAAGTCAATCAGTACTCAGCTCTTAATCTTGCAGAAGAACTCCAATTAAAGTTGAAAACCCTAATCTGAACTAGATCGACACAAACGCATGGCAAAAGGCACAATAGAGAAAGAAACAACAATAGGTATATATACTGAGATTGATCCAAGATCGATCCAAACAATACAAACACATCCCATGAACCTATCATCAAATCACTATGGACAGTAAAGGTAGATGGAGACACATCACAAACAGATGTGGGCTATGCACGCATGCCCATATCACATGCAATTAACCCATGCTCTCCTATCTAGAAATAGAAGGGATCAAATCAAAGCTTCACAGGAATGAGCCTACCACATGCATCAGTAAATCAAGAAAATAACACCAAGCTAATCCCACTCTTTTGCTTTCGTAAGCCCGCAGAAGTCTAAAAGCAAATCCTTGAGATCTAGGACATGATGAAGAACATGACCAATCAATATGCGCCATATTTAGCAGTGGGTTGTGGTGTTTGGAAAAGCTAGATCTAACAGGACCGACATATGGCAGATATAAGAGCCAGGTACGAGACGAGGGGTGATGAGATAGAGATGAAGGAGGAGGTATATATTGGGAGAAGAATGGTCTGGTCAGTTCTTCTGCATCTTGCAAGAGGGCATCTGAACAAAGAGATGCTCAGTGGAAGTAGGTGGTGTCTGTTGTTTACCTGTGTGGTGGGGTACTCTCTAAATTAGTCCTTTGTTGTACCTAATTTGCTAATTGCAGCAGGTTGACCACTTCATTGCCTCTAGCTAAAACGCTTGTCATTCTCTTGGGGGTTTTATAGAACAATAATGCACTAATGGTGTATGAGTTAAGTGCGCGGTTGATACAGTTTAATATGGCACCGACAGGCAGCTCCCAAGTTTAATACTCCCTCCGTCACGGTTTAGAAGGCGCGGTACCGTTTACATGCATTTCCAGAATAAAAAAGGATTAAGGCGCGTGACATTTACTATTTGGTTAATTAGGAGTACTAGTAGGCTGCATGCACTCCTCGTTTAGTGGTTGTGTGAGTTACTTTGCATTATCTTCGTAAATATTTAGGCGTCGTGCAGTTATTGTGTGAGCATTTGCAAAAAAAATAGAGCCAAACAAGATTCACCATGGTCCCAGAGATCGCTCATGCGCGCCTTCTAAACCGTGACCGTGGAAGTATAGACAATTACTACTGGCCAGATCATTTCATGCCTGCCTTAGGTGCTCCATCTCGCACTGTGGTGTATTATTTTTTGACAAAGGGCGTTATTTGTTGACTCATGATGTCGCATCAAGTGGATTCAAACACAATGAGTACATACCCGACCTCTGTACGACTAAGGATGCACATGTCAAACAAGAAAAAAGAAGAAAAGAGAAGGACCAATAAGATTCGGGGAAGCTGCAACAGAGCATCAAAACTAGTACCATGCTGTTGACAGTACCTAGACGACGACAAAGTTCCCGACAAAAATGCATTTTAACAAGGAGATGGTGCATGAATGACATCGTCGCCAGAACCAACCACATAGGCCTGATCGTGGGTTTTCACCTAGAAGAGAAAGATCAAGTAAGCTCCATGTTGTGCCTTCAACAAGAGAGTGTAAACTGCCACTGCAATACTACCTAGGGTTTTCAACTCGAAACTTGAGATCTAGTACTCGAAGAGCACCACCATAGACGAAGTGCCCTGGGTTGCCGCCACCAACTTGCAAGAGAAGAAGTCATGCTGCAATGTCTCAATCAGCACTGAAAACGGAGATCAGAGTGAACTCCACACGTCGGGCATTTGCTGAGACGCTAGATCTGCCAACGCATACAACTTGAGCATGCTAACACCTGTGCCTATGTGAGGCACACCCCGATCAACAACGAAACACAATGGACTGCCCGTCGTGTGGGTTGGAGGCATGGGGTAGCATGGCGTGCAAAGCCCGAACGGCCAAGTTGCAGCGCCACCATTGTCGGCTCCATTGGGCACTCCACCGCCTATACCCATGTCGACGGATGACAACTAGGAGGCCAGAGCCAAACAAGCTAAAGAACATGCACTCATCCCATCACACCGGCTAGGGACCAAGACGGGGAGCCAGACATCACTTGATCAAGCCGTCCGAGATCTGCCTGCCCAACGCCCAAACGTGACACGTTGCGAGTCACCGTCCAAAAGCCCACCAACAGTGGCGTGCCTCCTAACCAGATGAGAGTTGCACTCAGCAACTCAGTGTCCTTGTTGGAGACCACTGGACCATAACCATGTCGCCCGCCTTGCCGCAGCTGTGAACATGCAAAAGCCAGATCTGGCTGCCCCCACACCCACACACCGCAACACAACCACGTCTCCCCTGATCGAGAAGCCAGCAAGGTTGCGACTGCAGTGCCCACCATAGAGCCAGCCGACTCCGTGCCAACTACCATCGAAGCACTAATTGTGCCGCCAATATGCCACCGAAGACCCGCAAGGGCGCTGCCCTTCTAGATCTCTATAGGGTTGAGCACCACGCCATAGGAGAAAGCCCCGCTGCTGCTATCACCGCACAGGCTTTGCCCGATGGTGGCTACCGAAGGCGGTGAGCGGGCAGTGGTGGCGCAATTAGGGTTCCCACTTGTGCCACCTATGGTTTGGCGACACAGAACCTCGGGATGGGTGGTTTCATCTCGCAAAAGTCCAGAGGTTTTCTCACTTATCCCGCCATATTATGGTAATCTCGTTTGTCTAACTATCTTGAATATTTTACCTTTCGACTAATCAACTTTTTCATGTGTTTGTGGCCATTTTTCCATGACATTTTGTAAGATAGAACAAACACGCTTCAGCAACCACAGCGCTGCCTTTTTGGAACGGGGATCACCACTATGTGAGAAATAATCAAGTACTACCTCTGTCTGGTTTTTTAGTCCCCATCGAATTTTGAGTCAAAGTTTGACCACATATTTAACTAACAAAACATTAATGCATGTCATCGAAAATTATATTGTTAGATTCGTATTTAAATGTACTTTCCAATGATATTATTTTTGCTGCCGATAATTTATATTTTAAAAGTTAGAATCATGGTCAAAATATGACCTAAAATTCGAGAGGGACTAGTAAACAAGAATGGGGGTAGTATTTCACAAAAAGTGGAAGACTCCATCAAATCAACACCTAAGTTCTTGGATATCATCCTATTTTCCTCCTGTGGGAAAGTGTTTCATGTTTAGGGATGGTGTGCCCTCCTCCGTAATCTGAAATTGATACAATACTTCAGATAACGAAAATGCTAGACTTACGAGTAGGCTACGTAAATTTCCATACTTAACTAATCAAGCCTTTCCACCTGAGAACACCTGTAAGATACGTAAGAAAAATTACATAGGTGTAGCTTTACCCTCCAAATACTCTCGCAAAGTATCTGTGAAGTAAATAAACATACAAAATCATTTTCAAAATCATCCTTGCGACGGAGATCAGGGAAAAAAAGGCAGTCAATCATGAACAGTGCATCGTGTTTTAAAAGATTAAAATCTTAATGTCCACGGTCTAAGATACTAACCTTCTCTGGGAATTTTGAGTGCTTGACGGAAACTAGAACATGGAAATGGTATGTGGCATGAGCCAAGAAATGTCAAGAAGGAAATACTTGGGGAATAGTATCTGCTCACAGATTAAGGCCAGGTTTGCTGACTCACCTCGATGGGGAGATCTCAAAGTAACAAGCATCTACCTGAACAGAACAGTAGAAAAGTACATCTTGGTTATGGTATCACACTAATTTTTGCCATGATTGGAGGTTATTTTAGTGAACCATTGAAGTTACTTTCTCTCAGCTTTAAAAAAACATTTAGTGAGTAGATGTAGTTCCCAGGCGTTCTGTGCGAAAGTTTAAAATGTACTAACATTCTTTTGTTTTTAAAAGGAGGGTTACCTCGGCCTCTGCATGAAGCGATGTACTAGCATTCTGAACTTGCTTGACTTCTATTATGAAGAACATTAGAGTTGGAGAGAATTGAGATGGCTTCAGCTGACCCATCAGGCAGATCAAGTGTCCTGGCTTTTGGAAAATCTGGAAAGTTTTCTGTTAGGTGTATGTGGAAGTATATTTAAAAGCAGGGTTTCAGGCCATACTGTACACACATTTACAAAGCAGCAAAAAATCTAGTGAAGATGTTCTCACTTTTTTGTGCAAATGAAGATATTTTTTTTAAGCTGGTGAATAAGAAACTGAGCCGGTGCAAAGTAAATATTCGTTCCTTCTATTCGGTATAGGGATGTTAAGATTTTGTTGATGATTGTCAGCATGCATCTTTTTCTCCCATGGATTACTAAACGCATACGTAGAAGATAATTTTCCTCACAAAAAACCATGCTAAGGAGAAACAAACCATAACAATACTATGCTCCCAGCGCCACTGCTGACATGCTATATCACTTTGAACTGCACTGGAATGTGTTCTGTACTTCCGTTAAAACGGGGACTGCTTTACAGATACCAGTGAGAAATGTTCAGATACAGAGCTATTCAGAATCAATGGCTCCTGAACACTTTAGGAAGGTGCTTCTCACATGACAACAGAAACCCTGCGATGGGCCGTGGAGCTGCTGAACCCTTCGAGAGTAAGTAAAAAAAAAAGTGCCGGCACAATATTCTCTCTTAACAGGCTTTCTCCCCACCATGTCCATGTAGCCTGAACAACCTCAGTGCCCGCACAATGCTCCATACCCAGGCACAAGGTGATGTCAAAGCTAATACACAAAGCATCCCATTTCAGTGAGCAAAAGAAAGAAGTGCATTTTGAATGAACTCGGTCACAGTTGTTGTGTTCCTTACATAGGGTTGTCTGTTCACATTTTATGTCTGAACCCGTCTATGAGAATGGACAACGGCAAAGATGAAACGAGAGAGAAACAACACTCACATGCTACACGTACGTCTAAACCACTCAAAGCAAATCGCAGTACCCTAAACAATGGTGAAGATAGATACCCTACAGGTTGACGTGCGGACAACAAAACTTAAATGGAACAAATACAGAAGCAAACACCAACTACGAGATCACTCGCTCTCTAGTTGTCGACGACGAGCTTCCGCCGCTTATAGTTGACCATCACCTCGCCCTTGATGCCGACGACCATCGCATTCCAGTCGTTCTCGGGGAATGGAGACACCAGCTCGAACTCAAAGTTCCTCAGGAGGTGTGTCCATATCGCCTTGATCTGCAGGTACGCGAAGGGCTCACCAAGGCACCCGTGCCTGCCACCCCCAAACGAGATGTACGAGAAGGCACCCGCAACCTTGTCCTCCTCCCTCCCAGCCGCAAACCGGTCAGGGTCATACGAGTCCGGGTTCTTGAAGATATGGGGGAGCCTGTTAGCAAAAGAGGGAGATGTTGCGACGATGTGGCCCTTGGGGATATCAAACTCTTTGCCCTCTCTCGTGGTCACGCTGAAGTCAGAGTGTGATTGGCGAAGCAACATGATCAGCGGTGGGTGGAGCCGGAGCGCCTCCTTGATGCACCGGTAGAGGACATCCATCTCTGCCAAGATGTCATGATCGATCTTGTCACCATGCCTCTTCATCACCTCCTTCTGCTCCTCTACAGCCTCTGCAAAGTACTGCTGGAACTTAAGCAGGTAGGCCCCAGTCCAGGTTGAGGTGATGGAGCTAGTGTGCTGTCCAGCAAATAGCGCTGCGATAAGTAGCCCAGTCACCTCACTTTCTGTGGTCTGGCGGCCATTCTTGTACTTGGAATCAATGAAGCACTGCAGCATGTCTTCCTCAGACTGTCCAGAGGCCTTGCGGGACTTGATGATAGTGGCGAAGATCTCCGCCAAACGTGCCCGTGCCTGGTCACGGCGGCGGTGTGCGGGGATTGGGAGGTAGGGAAAGATGACACTGATTGGCATCATCCCATTGTCAAGATCATGGAAGAGAGCAGAGACATCATCAAACAACTTTTCTCGCACCTCCCTTCCCAACAAGCATCTGCTAGCAGTCAGTATGATGAGGTGCTCCAATTCATACTTCAGATCCACAGTGCCACTTTCTCCCCACTTAGAGAAGTACTCCTGCAGGTGGGTTGGGTTTGCAAATGATATTAATCACCCAAAAGAAATGACCAGAACAAACGAACCTATACAACAACAAAAATAATCGAATAGCATATATGACTTATCTTGACATACTAAGTTACTACCGGAGAGAAGAATAGCAAATGTTAAATCAAATGTGGAGCAACTGATTGAGAAGATGATCTACGTTATTTATGCGAACTCTCTGTTTATTATTAGCATGGCGATAATTTCTATAAAAAAATCATACTGGGGTCCGCTGCAGTATGTTTACTGGAGTATAATAACTAATCATGTTGTTCATGTTAATGCTTACATCCAAATAAACCTTGTTCTGTTTCAGTAATGAGTTCATAGGGAGTCCTTAAATGCAGGTCTGAGTGAAGCTTTTTAAAAGGTTCTGACCAAAAATGCACACTGATTTGGTATAATTGTATTACCAAACATTTCCTTTGACCCAGAAATCCAGATATATCAAACCTATGCATGCAAGACATTATTCTAAGTTCTGGTCATACGCCAAATGCATGTTTGCCTTCAAATGGATACTGGCGATCGAGCAGACCACTGGAATCATCAAAATCCCCACTGATATTTATGTACTTAGAAAATCAGGGAGGCTCTCCCCGGCTCCATATATATTATGAAACCATGATCAAGCCAAACTGATATTTATCTTTGATTAGCATAAGCATAGGCAAATCGGGTATAAATTAAGCAAATTAGCATAAGCATAAGCACAGGCCCATATTCAATAGTAACGATGTGAAGTCCCATATGTGGTGTTGTGTTCCCCTCTGACTACAGTACACTCCTTCAAACCCAAGAGGAAGCATCTCACTTGCGAATTACCAGCAGCCACAACTTCATTGATTGAGAATTCCGTAGAAAACAGAGAAAGGAAGGAGGAGAAGAAAGGTCACCTCGGCCTCAGCAACCATCTGGTCGACGTAGCTGCGGAGCTTGTTGGCCCTGAGCGCCTCGGTGAAGAACCTGAACTGCTCCTGCCTGACCTGGTAGTCGACGTCGAAGACGACCCCGGGGCCGAAGGTGGGGACGTTGAAGCGGTAGACCTCCTGCTGGCTCATGTCGGACTCGCTGCTCTTGAAGAAGTGCGCCGATACGTCGGGGCCGATGAGGAAGGTGATGCGTCGGGTGAGGATGGGGACGGTGAAGACGGGGCCGAGGCGGGCGTACTCGGCCCGGATGAGCGGGATGGGGCCCCGCAGGAACCGCATCAGCCCGCCCACGACGGGCGCGCACGGGATCGTCGGCGGCGCCCGCCTGCCGCCGCCGCCGGAGCCGAGGAGGACCCTGAGGAAGGCGACGGTGGCGAGCAGCAGTGCCGCGCCGGCGAGGAGCCACTGGGGCTGGGCGTCCGCGAGGAGATCCATGGCCGTGGCCTGGCCCGGAGCAGTCGGCGATATTCACGTGGATTAGATCGCAGAAATGGAGGGAAAGTGGGTGGGGGTGGAGGAGCTTCGGTTGTATCGAAGACAAGACACACTGGGTACGCACCTCGTCCGATGCACTCGTTGGGGGCGGCCGGGCGGCCGGCGAC
>CBQS010237354.1:0-11955 GCA_900070015.1 Hordeum bulbosum | reverse complement strand
TCAAGGTTTAAATCTCGACACTCATGCTGCGGACGGCTGGATCGACCGACCAATGCGGAGCATCGTTCTATTCAAAACCCGTCACGAGCGCGATTCGAAGAAACGTCATGAGTCATCACGTCCCCCGTCCGTTCCCGAAATCCCCGTAATCCATCCCGTTTCCGTTCCACGAGTCCACCCCTGTCCCCTGCTCCCGTCTTCCCTTCGATTCGAACTCCCCTCTGACCTCTCCCACACCGCGACTCAAATCTAGGGTTGCTTCGCTCGCTCTCCTCCGCCCCGCCCATGGCCGACCCACCGCCCCCGGACGCGCAGCCGGAGCAACCCCCCGCCACCGAGAAGCCCCCGGCGGCGCCTTTGACGCCCGAACCCGAGGATGCGGCGGAGCAGGAGGTGGAGTCAGAGGTGGACGAGGAGTACGTGAGCGACCCCGACGACGCTCTCCCGGAGATGCGTCGCCGGGAGGCCAGCGACGATGAGGGGTCCGAGGAGGGTAGGCGGCCTCCGAGGGCGCGGATCGACCCCGACCACGACAACGACGGTCAAGGTGCCCCGGAGGATTACGAAGGTGAAGTGGAGGAAGACGAGGACGAGGAATACTACGATGATTTGTTGGATGATGAGGAGGTGGGCGAGGGGCTCGAGGAGGAGTATGATGGCCGCGTGGTGCCGCCCAAGGAGGTCGCCGCCGGCCAGGGGGAGGAGGGCGAGAAGCCTGGGGAGGAGGGAGCGGAGGCGGAGGCTGAGGCTGACGGGGAAGAGAAGAAGGAGCAGGAGCCATTCGCGGTGCCCACCTCCGGCGCCTTTTACATGCATGATGACCGCTTCCAGGAGGACGGCCGGGGCCGACGCAGGTGTGCCTTTCTATAAACTATACCTTCCCTCTGCAGCTCATAGTTTCTGGATAACTTGAAATTATTTGAGGCTAGTATGACCATGCCTAACTTCAGTAATTCGAGGCAAACTAAAATTTACAGAATAAGGCTTAGGTGCGAACGCTAGGTGAAGCAGGGCTGGGTTCGTATCTTCTGTAGTTTGTTGACAATAAAGTACTTCCATCAGCGTGAATATTTCACGAAAATCAGACTTAATGTTTGGCAAAACAGGAAGCTCCAGTACCTATAGATCAAGGATATAGATTATTATCTGCATCCATCTCGTGACTTTTTTAAAATAAGGGCAGCCCGGTGCATATAGCTCCCGCTTGCGCAGGGTCCGGGGAAGGGTCCGACCACTTTGGGTCTATTGTACGCAGCCTTTCCCTACATTTCTGCAGGAGGTTGTTTCCAGGACTTGAACCCGTGACCTCATGGTCACAAGGCAGCAGCTTTACCACTGCGCCAAGGCTCCCCTTCCATCTCGTGACTTTTTTAGTTAATTTAAATTGTTTGTATTTTAATTTGGTTTCTTAAGATGGTGTTATGGTAGTAGAGATTATGACTGGTAAATGGAGTGTTAGATAAGTATTCCCAACCTTTACTAATTAGTGGTTCAAATGATGATGGTGTTTTCTTGACTTCAAATTGTGCGTCAAGGGGTTGTTGTTAAGCTTGCCTTAGGCATCACAATATGTCGGATATAGGTTTTAATAAAATTATATTTCTAGTGCAACTATGTTTGGAGGCATGCAATGTTGGAAAACCTTGTATCTATCAGAATCGATATGTTTCCTCGACATGGTTTGGCATATACACGTCCCGACTCTTTCTGTCAAAATTATGCCTACATTGTTGGTCTGCAAATAGCTTGCAGTGTAAAGATAACTGGATATAGTCAGCTATCTGTCATTGCATGCTTCCAGCTTCCTGGGGAAATATAATGTTGCATTTGTGGCTGCAAGCTGGTCTCTTGGTAAGAAGGGTCAACATATGAACTTGTTGGTTATTGTCATATGGCTGGGTTTTTGCAGTTTATGTTTAGTCAATTTACTTATATTTGCAGGTTTTGTTAGCATGCCACTGTTTGGAATATTGGATAATGCGGACTGTAATTATTGCTTAGTCTTGTCCCGGACATATGCTGATATTTTTGTTATAAACTAGGCGAATGCTTGGTGGGAGGAAGTTATGGGATGCTAAAGACGATCAGGCTTGGGTGCATGACAGATTCGAGGAGATGAGCGTGCATGAGGAGCGCTATGAAGTAATTACTCATAACCTTTGAATTTGATGTGCATTTTTTTTTTGCTATATTGAGGTTAATTCTCTGCATTGTAGGATAAGCGAATGTCAAGAGGCCGTTTTAGAGGTCGTGGTAATGGAGGTAGAACTAGAGGCACTGCCCGTGGATCTTCCAGAGGAGTGAGGTATAACAATTATCACGAAGATTGCGACAACCAAAATCATGGTGAAAATCAGAACCGGCCCCAAAGGGTTGTCCGCGGGAGAGGACCCAGACGTTATGACACGATTGTAAAGAACAACCGAGATGTTGTCGGGTTCCAACGTAAACAGTAAGTGACAATATCTTGGGACATTTGGATTCATATAGATCTGGTCAATACTGCTTGTTCAGCACTCCCTCTGTAAACTAATATAAGAGCATTTAGATTATTAAAATAGTAATCTAAATGCTCTTANNNNAGTTTACGGAGGGAGTACAAAGTAATGTTTCCCTCACATAATTTTCTTGTCATCACTTATTCAGAACAACAAGATCTCGTGAACCGGCCGCTCATTCTGCAGCGGCCAGAGAGCCTGGCCAAATTTCAAATGCACATTCGGAAGCAGTTCCTGCTAAAAAGAATGTTGTCAATTCAAGCTTAAATTCTGCGTCACCACCATTTTATCCCTCTGGCGCGTCAAACCACGTGGGAGCTCAAAGAAGGGACATACAACCAGGAGGTTCAAATAAGGTTCATCCATCTTCCATGAAGATGGATGACAACATGAAGCTACAATCTGGTCCAGTAGTTAGAGGGAAAGGAACCACGGACTATGGTGGACGAGATAGGTTTCAGGCTGAGGGTCCTGTTAGACCATCTCCTGCAAGAACTGCAGGAGGATCATCATACTCATCAGGGTTTTCGTCATCATCAATCAATTCTGGTCAATCCCCTAATAACAGGGCTCAAGGGGGAAATGCAAGCATTGGGGTTCCGTCACATAATCGCCCCACGCCATCATTTCAACAAACTTCTAGGGTTTCTACGCAACAGCAAAATCACACCTCAATTATGCACCAGAAGTCAGGCCAAGCACCTACTCAAGCTGCAATGAGAATCCCAGCTCAGCAGTTGAGCCATCGGACAGGCAATGCTTCACCAAGTGCTCAGCACCTACCTGCTAGATCAACTGAAAGTGGCGAGAATGGTTCATATCCTAGTTCAAATCAATCCAAGACATCTGACGTGGAAAAACCCAACAAAGAAACTGGACGAGGCTCCTTCATGTATGGTGGAGCCCAGGTTATTGGTGCCGCTGGTCTTGCCCAGGGCGAGCAAAATTTTCCTGGCACTCCAGCTCTCCTGCCAGGTTTGCTTTCTTAACCATCCAACGTTCTTGTTTTCTGGTGATAATTTGATGAGTAAAATGTACCCGTGGTCCTGAAATTATGTGAGGTGTGTCAGCTTGGTCCTATAACTATGAAAATGCACATCTGGGTATGGTTCATCGCAGGTCCTATCTAGGCCCGACTTACCCGTGTGGTACATTGACTGGTGCCATCTCAGCTCTGTTTTGCAAAAAACTACTCTAGTAAACTATATCTTCTAGTTTTTTTTGTCCCCAACATCCCCATCCCTCTTCAAGTTAAAAGCAAACACCCATGCCGTCAGGAGTCGGCAGGGTCGTTCAATGGGAAGTTCTCTGATGGCCCATTCCCATGGCCGGTCCATCACGCCTGACGCCATGCAGAGTCAAGTAAAAACAGTGCAGAGCTCACAACCACTTCTCTACTCTCTGCTCAATTTGGTGGCATCTTTGCCAGTTTCTTCTCACAGTACAAAACCCCATTCCTTCCATCATCCTCCATACACTGGCGCATACAATCGACAAACAATAGCGAACAGCTTCTGCAAGAAACAATGATAAACATCATGGAGAGAAGCCCCCGTGAGTCCTCATTCTCATTCTCCCCGAAGCACTTGAAGTAGCCAGTTCTCAGTAAGATAGCAGACATGGTGCCACTAGTATTGCTGTTTAGGTGGAAGGCTTCGTCAAGATTGACTCGGATAAGCAGGCTGAGGACGAGAATGAGACGAGAATGAGGACTTCATGTTTCCTTCTGAAGCATCATTGCCATGTCGCACCTGCATACGTCACTGGCTACGGCAATCTCCGGCTAGCACCTGCAGGTTGGCCTCCACACGCAGCTCACTGCCAACCCGTATGGACACTGATGCCCCCATGTCCACCTTGCCTTCCAGGTTGACCCGCACGCGCGCTTAGTGCTGCTGCTGCGCGAATGGTCTTGGGTCTCGTGTGCATCACACTCGAGTGCCAGCGCTCCATGGGCGCCTCTGCATGCCCCTGCAGTGGGCATAAAACTGTTGGGAGGAGATGGTGTGGCGCACATACTGTAACAGCACGAGCTGCTTGGTACATTGTGCGACACGAGTGTGGGGCTGCAGACTAATGGGTGCTGCACATGTGGGAGCCCGTGTCCATGTGGGTGGAATCATACCATCGTCATGCGGCGGTGGCGAAGGCGAAATCATGTGCATGCGCGCGCAAAGCGGCCCGTCCGAGATCTTCCAGCTAAACAACACTGCACACGTGGGAGCCCGTGTCCATGTGGGTGGAATCATACCATCGCCAGCAGCGGTGGCGAAGGCAACGTCATGTGCATGCATGCGCAAAGCAACCCGTCAAAGAACTTCCAGCTAAGCTAAACAAGGCAATCCCCGCCGACTTACGCGTTGGATGGGTAGGTTAGGCACAAGGAAATAAAAAGATATACTCTTCTAGGTCTTTTTTACTCCCTCCGTTCCTAAATAATTATAGTTGGAGAGAACTAGACTAGTTCTTTCCCCAACTACAATTATTTAGGAACAGAGGGAGTACAAAATAGAGCTTTCATGGCATCAGTCAATGCTCCATGCTGGCAGGGTCAGACCTGCATATGACCTATGGTGAACCTCAGCTAACATGCATTTTTATAGTTAATAGGACCAAGCTGACACATGACAAATACTTTTAGGTCCTTCGATGCATTTTCTAATTTAGTTTGTCTTCTAATCTAATCACTTGGGCCATTCATTTCTTATTTATCCTTAATGCAGTGATGCAATTTGGCGGCCAGCATCCAGGTGGGCTTGGAGTTCCTACTGTTGGTATGGCCCTCCCTGGCTATGTGGCTCAGCAGCAGCTGGGAATGGGAAATAACGAAATGGCGTGGTATATTTCATCGTGTCTTACTATGTTTTTCGTTCTGTCTGTTAGATTTTCATCACTTTCTATGAAATGATATTTATAGCGGTGGTACTTGATATAGTTATGCAAGGAGTTTACAAGACAGTAAATGGATTAAGAACAACGTACTTTGCACTGAACAACGTATCTTGTTGTTTCTCACTTTTGACTACATCTTGCTTATGTCCTTAAACTATGACTTCAAGAGTCGATGTGTTGCTGAAAGTTAGTTTTTTAGTTTCTCATACTTGAAGATGATAAGAAGGGGATATTTGATAGCTGAAATTGTTTCAAAATGTTTGTACATTGCGCTCATATGTTCTTCCTTTTTGTATTGTTTAAGCTTTTGTTGGTCTCTTCTCATTTTTTGTGTGTTGCCCCCCTGGATTCTTGAGACTAGTTCTTCTATATTAGCAGAGAACCACCTTTTATAATATTTGTATGTGTTTTTTGCTCTCTTATCTTACAACACTTTTGAAATGATGGCAATAGGTTGCCACTATTGGCTGGTGCAGCTGGGGCTTTTGGAGGATCATATCCACCTTACATTACCCTTGATCCAAGCTTTTACTCTAGGTCTTCAGGACAGACGTCATCGTCAGTTCCATCCAGGTAATATTAGTGTTGATTAATTAAGACATTGTTCACCTTTTGAACCAGCCACTGTCACAATGAGCTGATATTACTTCTTAGCTGTGTAAACATGTAATCTGCTTTACTTGGGGTATTCATAATATTTTCTCTGCCCTTGTTCCAACCTGACAATATATCATATTTCACTATTTATCTGTTGCTTCATTCATGAAGGTTTCTTCCAAGCATAAAGGGCATTAATATATATTTATTTATTATTAATACAGGGAAGGTAACGTTAACCATGGGGCTAAATCTCCTCCTCAAAAGGGTAAGTTGTGAGCTCCCTTGTTATACCATGTACTGCTTAAAAACTCTTAGCATGTGCTACAGTTTATAAGTTGTTTCATTTATCTATAATTTGTGATTCAGATATTGTGACTGAAGAGCTTGATCAGCGCCAGAACAAGCATAGGAGGTATGATATTCTCTGTCATTATTTTGACTCGGAAAATGTTATTTTTGTAGACTATTACGTCCGTTCCAAAGTAATTGAAGTTCTAGAATTGTCCTTAGTCAAACTTTTAAGTTTGATCAAGTCTATATATAGAAATGTATCAACATCTACAAAACCAATTTTATTTCATTAGATTCATTATGAAATACTCCCCCCGTTCCATAATATAGTGTGTATAGGTTTTTTGAAAAGTCAAACTTTGCAAACTTTGACCAAGTTTATAGAGAAAACTATTTATATCTACAATAACAATTATATAAAATGTGAAACTACATCTTATGATGAATCTACGATATAGTGGCATTCTAGATGTAAATGTTTTTCTCTACAAATTTGGCAAAAGTTTGCGAGGATTGACTTCTCAAAAAATCTACATTATGGACCGGAGGGAGTATATATTTGATATTGTACTCCCTCCGTCCCATAATATAAGAGCGTTTTTGACAGTTCACTAGTGTAAAAAAAGCTCTTATATTATGGGACGGAGAGATAGATCTTTGTGGATTTTCTATAAACTTGGTGAAACTTAAAAACGTTTGACTTAGGAAAGTAGTAGAACTTCAGTTATTTTAAAATGAGGGGAGTATTTTTTGGACAAGAGCTGTGAGCTTATTCATGTCCTCCTGTACCGCAGATACTCAGAGATGAACTTCAGTCAGTGAAGCATCTGTGGTGAATTCCATCTGAATAAGCTGCTTACGGTCAGTTGCACCCTACTATTTTTCTGATATTCCTTCTCTGCTCTGCAAACTCACTGTGACATGCGCTCATGCTTATGCAGGCCCTGTTTTAGTCCCTCTGTGATCTCTGGTTATGATCTGAGCACTTTGGGTGGCTTGCTGTCCTAAATTATATTAGGTACTGTCCTCTTCTGGCATCTTTTGTTTCTTTAACTTTCAAAGTTAAATGTGTTTTAAGTGACTTGGAGGTTGGATACCTGAGTTAACTATGATTTATGTTGTGGCAGGTCTTATAGATGCCTGCTTGTGCTGTAGTTATCTGATGGGGTCGCTTCGCAGCAGAGCAGGGGGTGCATTTGTTGCCTGAATTGTGGTAAGCCTGTTTTTCAAGAGCAGCACTTGAGAAATGCACTATAGAGTTTTGCTGAGAAGGCAACTAATTGCGCATGATGAAATTTTAGGTGTTGCTTGGTCGAAACGTCTAATTCTTTGGTGGCATCTGAAGATGTGAGCGGTTGTTGAAGAGAGGTTTGAATAATGAATTAATGACGCGTGTTGATTGATAAAGAAAGGCAAGAAGGGCTTTTAGTACATTTTGTTAGTGACTCAAGTTTATGTCGGTCTGAGTCTGATGTACCTGTCTATCCCCCAATAGTGGTATTGGCAAGAACAAGTGGCTTTGTTGCTGCAGTTTGTATCTTTTGGAGTGTAGGAATGTGGGTGAGATTTGTCAATTTTGCGCTTGATGAGTGTGCCCGTGGTACTTTGGTTTGATATATGATCACATTACTAAGTTACCGGCAGTGTTGTCTCAGTCTACCAAGTCACTCAACTGCTCGCCTAAACGTTTAGTTGGACGGATAGATCTGCCAGCGACTTGCTACGGATCTTTTCTTCTTGGTTGGTGGTTGATCTTCTCGTATGCCTACTATTGCTTGCATGATGCATATGATACGCCTGCACTACCTCTATATATGTGGGTGGCATTCATATCCCAGTAGACATAGACCACATGGCTTCAACGATGGGTTTGAAGAAAGCTCTGCGTTGGCTGCCTCGTTCCTCTACGAGCCGCCAGCTGGAGGAAGACCAAGACAGCAACGAGAGGAATGGGCTTCTGAGGAGCCACCGGGATCAGACTCGGGTTGTGCCCGTGACGGATCTGCATGTCGATGAGCAACCCAAGTCGTCGGCGGCAGCTGCTGCGCATGTGGAGCCCAAGGTGAGCTAGCGCGTGATTCCCGAAACACAATTATCTCGAGATGTGGCCGTAACTTTGTGGCACCTACTGTTTCCCTTGCATTGGCATGGCATGGCGCAGACTGTGGCCCTGAAGGTGTCGATGCACTGCCATGGCTGTGCGAGGAAGGTCGAGAAGCAGATCTCCAAGCTCCATGGTAGGCGATCAAGTGCACTACTCCACTTGTTTGTGGTGATCCACATACTATGAGAGTATGACTTGTCTCTTGTTGTGCAGGAGTTGTGTCCATCAGAATAGAGCTGGGGATAAAGACGGTGACCGTAGTTGGCAACGTTACCCCCATGGAAGTCCTGGAAACCGTCTCCAAGGTGATCAAGTACGCGCACATTCTGCCGCCACCCTAGCGATGCTCTTTCCCGGTCCACTGTGTGGTGATCGCATTTTTTTTTCTGATGAAAACGATGAGCACATCCCTCTCCCCCCACCCTCTTCTTATAACGCTCAATCTGTATCCCGAAAACAGAAAAATCATAAAATAGATTGTCATTTGAGGAGCCACCCGTGTCCTCGGCTCCTTGCAACTCGATCGCCTCATCAATCCAAATATTCTTTGCGGTGGAACCCCATCACTGTTTGGCCTCAACTTGTCACCAGTGCTTGTACTTTTTTGGATTTATTTTAAACATTCGGTGATGTTTGTTCAGTAGAAGGAGAAATTTTTATCGACTATAGAAGCGTCCGTGGTAACTTCATCTATCTTAAAATGATGTGTTGACCGAGTCCTTCGGAGCTGCTCATAGGGATCTATGTTCGTACATTTATAGGATGAACGTATGTGCGTATCAATGAGCGTCTATGTTGTGAAAAGAAATCTAAAAAATATATTTCTTCTAAGGGCATTTTCAACGCCGACCCTCATATCGCGTGCATCCGTTCGGATCGAGTGGTTTGGATGCATTTGCCATTCAACACAGTACTCTGTCGGTCCGTGGACCGGTACAAACGTCTGTTTTTGCGCAAACCTAAGGCAAATCAAGGAGGCTTTACGGTCGTCCGGACCGTTGCCACACACGTGAGAGACACTCCGGTCCCACCCCTCACCCAAAAAAACATCTCGCGTGAAGCGATTGCCGCACATTCATACCGATCAGTGCCGCTCAAGAGCGGACGTGACTCCGTGACATTGTAGTCAGAACAACAAGATCAGACGAGTAGGCGGCGCCCCTTCAATGCTCACGCAGTGATCGAGAAGCCTACCCCGACCGTTGTACCGCATTGAAACCGGATTCCCGTCCCTTTGACTGTTTGTCGTGCACATTTCAAGCCGTACTCCAGCATCTTCGACATCGCATCTCTCCGAACTCCTCTGACACCTTCAGCCTCTCCGATCCAAACCTCTCCGGTCTAGATCCATCATGCCCACTTGGTCCTCCACGTCAACATGTGACAGTCGCTCCGAATCTTGGCGCCGCCACCGTCGCTCTCCGGGGCCATCGAGCTCCACGACAATGAACTGCTTTTGAAAGGGAGAGATCTTCATTTCCTCCGGCTACAAGGAGGACCAGACGGTGTCGCAAGAGACGCAAAAACAGCCGCGCCCGTACACTGAGGCTGCGGTGATAGACGACGAGTACATCCGTCAGATGGAGATCATAATAGAGGGACCGCTCCACTACCGTGGTCTCATGCCACCCTCCCCATCGCCAGCATGCGTGAAGGCCGAACCGCCCTTGCGGCCACGCTACCACATGAAGCAGGAGTAGGAGCTGCCGCCTCTCCACCGCATGAAGGAGGAGCCACAGCCCCCCCCCACGCGCAACCGCGACGTCTAAGGATCAGGTGCCTTGTGAAGGAAGAGTCGCCGTCCCCACCACACATCCGCATTGACCATCCGACATCGTCGCGGCACCGCAACTGGCACAACAAGGCCGTGAAGGAGGAGGTGCCGCCGGCGATCGCGGAGACGCGTGGGCACATCCTCCATTATCTCAGTGATCGTGATTCCTCATCTTGGAGAATCTTCTCAGCGAAGGACAGGAGGTGAGGCGAAAGCGGCACAACGGGTTGTGCCACTTGACCTTCGCCAAGTCCGACAAGGCGCACATCTGGGTCCGCGCTGACCCCGACCTCACGGAGGCCCGTGCCCTCAGCCACAGATATGATGCACGTTGTCACCATCTGGATGGCGAGCTCACCAAAGTCGACGAGGAGTGGTCGCTCAATGACACCTTCGTCTTCGCGGGCAGGGGCAAGACCGCGAGGGCACCCCGACTTGACGTTAGAGCTAAATCTGACAGATCTCGGGTAGGGTGTCCCGAGCTGGTGGTCTCGGCCAGATGGTAACATGAAGTAGATACACGGTGTTTACCCAGGTTCGACCCCTCTCGAAGAGATAAAAACCTACGTCCTACTTGTATTGTATTAATTGTGGATGTGGTATAAAGTACAAATGATCTACCTCGAGATCGTATGAATGAGTCTAAAAGTATTGCCTTACGGACTAAACCACTCGGCTTATATAGGGGCCGAGGGGTACCTAGGGTTACACATGGTCGGTTGCATCTAGGGATAAACATACCACAAATATTTGAATATGCCTTGAAGAGTGTGCGCCAAGTCTTCGGAAGATTCCATCTTGAGTACGCCAAGGGTTATGGCTAATATGGCCCATTGGCGGGTCCTCGGCTCAGCCCATGAATGGTAGGCCGACCAAGCGAGTACCCCCTAATCTAGAACACCTCCAATATCACCTGAACTGGTCTTCAGGTCGAAGATGTTGATTTTCTCTTCGACATAGCGGTTCTTTTCTTTGGTCCTCGGCTTCGTAGGTGAGTTCTTGAAATTCTAATCCTCCCAAGCGTCCCCTCTCCGAGGACTATGAGTTCGAAGTATTTTATGCCAAAGTTAATTCCTTATAGGCGAAGCATTCTTTCCACGGACCTTTGACAGTTTCTGGGAACCTCAAGTCCCCACACTTCGACATGCCCAATCAGGGGAGTTTTAGTGGGCCCTGAGTTCCACCTTTGATGGCATCTACTTGGTTTCTTTCCTTGATTCGTGCATCTAGGCAAGACACGACACCTAGGAAAATACAAAGTAATCACTAAGGATTATAAAACGCCCCATCATGACATGTCTAGTTGTTATGTATATAAAGGTAGCTCCAGTGAGGTCAAACTATTTCTCACCCCCTCAGCTTCCCTTTCATCCCCGCGCAATCTCCCCATCCATTGCTCCTTCCACAGCTTTAACTACAATGGCGAATCTTCCTGGATCATTGATGACCCACAAGTATAGAGGATCAATCATAGTCCTTTCGATAAGTAAGAGTGTCAGACCCAACAAGGAGCAGAAGGAAATGGCAAGTGGTTTTAGCAAGGAAATATCTGCAAGCACTAAAAGTAACGGTGATAGATCGTTTTGCAGTAAGGCAATTCGTAGCAAGTAACAAGTAACAATTGTAACAGGGGTGCAACAAGGTGGTACAATCCTTTTTGTAGAAAATGACAAGCCTGAAAGTTCTCTTGTATGAAGTATAGAGCTCTATAGGACACAAGTGAATTGTTGTCTAGTCACGTTCATCATGTTTAGTTGATTCACGTTCGGTAAGTTGATTCACGTTCGGTACTTTGA
>CBQS010237265.1:0-10079 GCA_900070015.1 Hordeum bulbosum | reverse complement strand
AGGGTCGCATCTTGGTGTTACATCCAGGCTGTTGGCTATTACAGGTTTGTGTACAGGTACACGAGTAGTGTCCACGTGCACTGGTTGCATCCACATGAGGGCTACATATAGCATATCATCCAGTATATGCTCCAGGTATTACAATATAGGAGTGTAAGAACTTGTGGGCAAGCTCTCATCAATGAATGTAATTGGTTCTCGAGCAATATTTCTAACAGCTAATGTCATTTTGGCTAGATCAAAAGTGACAGGGTTGTGTTTGTACATCCAATCTGCCCCTAGGGTTATGTCATATCGTGTGAGTTGCAGGACTCTCAAATCATACACCAATTCAATCCCTTGTATTTGATAAGTTGTTTAAAAACAAGAGAAATCACTGAGTATTTTTTTCATTAGCTACAGAAACTTTAACTTGCTTCATTAGTGTAATGAGATAGTCAAATTGTAGAGATGTTGCAGGCGATATGAAAATAGTAGTGTTGCGACTAGCTACAAGTTCTAGGGCTACCGCATTTCCAATTTTGACATGTAGGGCTAAATGTATGCTTCTGTTTAGTTTCAGTTACTCCAGTTGTTGCATGCATGGAGATCTTAAGATCTTGGTTATCATGAGGTTCTTCCTCAATAACTGATTGTTCTCCTCTGCATCAAGTATGTAAATTATGTCATGAGTGCCAGCTTGTTCCTGCAAGGTCTGCATTTGTGCTTTTTGGGACATCTTGCATTGTTGCTAGGAAACCATGGCTCTCTGCATTTCTAAAAAATGCATTTCTCTCTAGCTTGTTGTATAACACAAGAGGCACAGATATTGTTGGGCATTGAGGGCGTGCTTGGTCCTGGTTGTTATTCTTTTGTACTTTTGAACATAAGGTCTTTGAGGAGCAGTAGGGGGGCAAGATTTTTCAATTCTTCTTGCTAACCACATGTTCTTTTTCCATATCAACTAGTTCTTAGCACTCCAGGTGGATCTATATGTGTAGATTAAGGCCTGAAATTAAAATATGCATATAATAATTATGAGGAAATGCTGCATTGTCTCTCCTCGTCAGATTCATGTGTTGTTCAAAGTCACAGATGTGCAACTCAGGAGTTTTATGTGAGTTTATGGAAAGATTTCACATTTTCACACACACACATGTTACAACACACCTTTGGGATATAGCATAACAGAATTTGTGCCAAGGAGTGTTAGAGACAATAAAACCACTACATCTCCAGCACTGTATGACTTCACCTTTCAGATAAGAGGCTGTTATCTTAGTTCTTTGTTCATTTGGAGTTCTACAAGCAGAAAAGTATTGCTCTATATTCTGTATCCATGAGTATGCATCCACTCCTTCAAATCCAGCAATGTTTAGCTTTGCAGGTTTGACACAAAGGAGGTTCCTTTTGACCTGGGGGGTGTATGACATGTGTTATCTTTTCTGACTTCTTCTTCGGGTATGTCTTCCACTGTCAGGATATGTTCGGACCATTGACCTTGTTGATGTTGATCTTGTGGTGTGTGGAAATCCTGCTTGTTAACTGCATGATTAGGATGCATGTCTGGTCCTTTTTGTGTGCCCTTCAAATTTAATTCTCTGCTAGTATTTTCATAAGTACAACAGATCCAGTAGTTGCAGGGTCCTGTTTATCATTAGCCAATTGATTGTTGGCAGTTGCTTAGCGTGCCTAGAATAATAGTAGTGCTACCATGTCTTGAAGGTGGTCTTGGAGCATGTTCATCTTTGTCTTCTTCTGTTGACTAACAAAAGTGAGTTTGTGCAAGCTAAGATGGATCTTCTTGAAATCCCTCTGTATGCTAGCAAAAATTTTGTTGAAAGTATTTGTGAATTGACGGAACTCCTTCATATCCTCTTCACGCTCTTGCCTGAGTGTTTTGATATCCAAATAAAGAGATTAGAGCTCCAAAACTTTAGTATCTTGGGTCTCGCATGTCATTTCTTCAAGGCCGGTGTTGATCATCACTAGAGTGACTCCTTGTCCCAATGAGCTAACTGAGAGAGAGGTGGAAGGATTTTACACGAGGAATCCCGCAACCAGACCCACTTGTCCCAATTCTGTCGGTGGCAATGTCGCCCGCCACCGGAGAAGTAGCACTAGAAGGGTGGGTTGGGTGGGATTTTGAACTGAAGAAGTGTTCTTCAGAAACCACTTCTGCAGCCTTTCTTGCTACTGATTAGTCTACTGCCGCCTAGACACCGCCGACGCACTAGATTGGAGCCTAGATCGGATCTGGAGCTCGGATCTCGCCGCCGAGGACAAAATCCTATGCTTTGTATACCAATTCACAAGCCCTGGCTAGATATGTCAGACTAATTTAGAAATAACAGAGAAAACACTCAACTTTAAGATTGATTTGAGGGGAGTTTCATTCTAGATTGAGGAAGAACAACTAGGGTCTCACCAACCGAAACACGGTGGCTTAGAGGCACAACCCTATTACAACTAAAGATGCCTCCCCAAAAGCGGATCACTAGCTTAAATATTTGTCTAAAAGTATGGAAAAGGAAGAAAGTGACAGGCTTAGGAAGCTACAGTAAACACAATACATTTGAAAGTAGATATTGCATTGTCCTTGGTCATCCATCCAAAGATCTGTGGTTGACATTTCTTCACCCACGCGTGAAGCGGTAAGTTAGCCTTACATTTGTTAGATCGTAGATCGACGGCTGTGTATCAAACCAAAAATTGAATCGGTACTGCAGCTCATCACAGGTGTGTCAAGGAATAGGAATAGTCATGACAACGGAGCAAAGTGAGGAGTCTGCACGTTTCCTCTCTTCTTCCTTGGCTTTTCTTTCTCCCTCTTACCATAATTGCACTCGAGCAACATGCCGGCACGCGTGTGCTTGAGGGAGCGTGGGGGCGACTTGCCGAGCTCGTGGCACGCATGTGGAAGGCATAGGCGGTGGTGTGCATGCGCGGCCACTTTCGGCGTGGATTAGTAGAGCGGGATAGGAGCAGGTTTCGGTGTGGATTAGGAGCATAAGTTTCTTTCTCTCCTTCATTTATGGCTGAGAAATGGAGCACAACATACCAAATTTCAGCAATTTCTTGCAATAGCATAGATCAGTAGCTCTAGCAACCAATTTGTAGAAAAATAGTTGAATCCAATCAACACCATGACACGATATGGAACTGGCCATACAGTTTCAGTCCATGCAAGCATGAACAAGCACACGCACACTGCTTCTTCAGTCGATACTAATCATCATGGCTAATGGTCATGGTGAAATAACTTCCCGTGGTATCATATGTTCAATCATCGCGTTTTTGAATTCTTGTGGACTATGTAGGTGGTAGTGCTCATATGGTGAATTTATAAATTTCTATGTATGTGTAGCATGTAGGTGCGTATATGTAAGTTTTAAACATTTAGAATATAATGTTTGAATGTTTGGATCATTGCAACTTTAAATTTTGAATGTTTAAATTGAAGTATGCAATTTCAAGTGGGAAGCAGTTGTGTCCTTTCTTGTGGCCAAAAAACATTTGTGCCTCAAATTTTACTCCAAAGACTTTCTCATGCCCTATCCACTTACCTCTATAGAAGGACGAAAGAGCAGATCCAACTTAAAATCTGGACCATCTAATCACACAATCAATGGTCTAAAATATTTCGTTAACGAAATTGACCTCGCTAACGAAACGGACTCACCTCGCACATTCTCTTCGGCCCACCAACAGCTCAGCCCGACCTCCCCCCCTTTCACGATGCCACTCAGCCGCTCGGCCCGCCCGCCCACACCTGTCGCTCGGCCTAACCTCCCCTTCATCACGCCGCCACCCGCTCAGCCCTGCACCTGCCGCTCATCCCTCCCATAGTGGTGGCCACCCACTTGGGCCGCCTGCATCGGCCGCCGAGAAGCAGTCCTAGTGTAAGGTGGGGAGTACTGCAATGGCGGCAGTGGACTGTACCCCTTTTGGCTTCGACCGCATCTTATCCATGTAGTCGGTAGCGACGCCTTGCCGTTGTGGGTCTTCTCGCCTCCCACACTCCAGGCTAGAGTACATGCACCACGACAGCCGATGTATACATCAATCGCTGGTTGTGGTCTCCATCGTGCTCGGATCAGGGGTCGATGCTTAGTCTTTGCTTCCAATGACGTCATGGCTCAAGGTCTTCCTACACTTGTAAGTTGCAGGGTACGTGTTTCAGCCATCCACCCTTCTCCTTCACCCCTCCCACCTTCCTACAACGCATTTCTGTTGTACTCCCTCCGTTCCTAAATATAAGATCTTTTAAAGATTTCACTATAAACTAAATACGGATGTATGTAGTCATATTTTAGAGTGTAGATTCATTCATTTTGCTCCAAATCTTGTTTATAGTGAAATCTATAAAAGATCTTATATTTAGAAACGGAGGGAGTATGATTGATGTGGTAGTGACTCAAACTTTGTGTGTGTGTGTGTGTGTGTGTGTGTGTGTGTTTAGTTCACTGGTTGGTTACCGAGGGCAAAATTGGGGACAGATGAGTTGAAAAGGGATGTGTGCTATGTGCTAGTGTGATATACTAAGATTTATTTTATATTGATGATGCTTATTGTTGTATTGCAATACTTGGACTTCTGTTGTCCCCAATATTAGTCATTTGTGTTAATTATTCTCATAGCTTGTTACTACTGTGAGGGGATTGTGATTTATAAATTGATGTTAATTGATTGATGTACTTTTCCTTGAATCATTCTCTCATGTTGAAAGTAAGAAGCAACTTCCGCGTGATATTATCTACCTAGCAGTAATGAGCATTCATGATCATAGATAAATGTATCATCCAACTTTTGATTCTCTTCATCATGCGGCAGTAATCAACGCTGGTGAAGCTCAGTCAGTTTTGCAGCATACACATATTCTAGATGAATATTCATGTGTTGTGGGCTTGTGACTGCATTCATATACTGCTACTTGAACACGCCCTTCCAAGTTCCAACATTAATCAAACTAAAAAGTTGCTTCTCTCTGAAACCCTGTAAAGTAACAACATTCTTCTTTGTCTTTCACTCATTCAAGTAGCAGGAAAAGACATTCTCCTCTGAATAGATGTGCCAATTTTAGGAACCACCTAACTAAAATAAAGCACATCACACATGGTTTGAAGAGCAGAGTGAAGCTCTCTTTCTATAATTGGAGAAATCCATGGAATCTTTGTTGTAGTTACGTCTCGAGGTATGGCAAAAAGTCATGGAGAAGCTCACGGGTCATTACGGTTGCAAATTCAATTATCCATTCAAGTTCATCGATCTCTATATGCTTACTGAAGTATAACTTATTTGATATTCTCGCAATTAATTCATTTATATGTGCAGCTGACCACCTCCACGTCACACACAAGGAACCCTTCAGTGACTTTTAAGTATTGATATTTGTCTTGTTCTAATGTGACTATGTTGTGTTTTTTGCATTACTAGTCAAGAATCTTGAGCTCTATCTTGTAATTATGTGGCATCATATTTCAAGAAGGCTTCTAGAGGTGATAAATAAATGTCTCAGATTTTGATTTGTGCTTCCTTTTCTTCAAGTATGTTTTACCTACTCAAAACCATTGTTAGTTTCTTTTACTTAGATGCATAACAAATTCATTTAGGAAAATTATGTAATGTTAATTATTTTAGCTCATGTAAAACTCAATGGTCCATTTGTTTGGTAGAAGGTGTCGTGTTGACATTTTGTAAGCCTTGCTTCATTTTGCTATGTGGTTCTTAACCATTTGCCCTTGCACACATAACAAACGGTGCATTAAATACGAACTGGTTAATACATGTTGCATGGTGGGTGGCATAAAACACAAATTTTCTTTGTAAGACATTAGATGTTCTGTTATTAGAAGAAAAAATAATAATTTAGAAGTACTAATTCAAAGAAATAAAATCTAGGTACCCTCAAAATAATAATTTGGCTGGAGAATTGTTCTCTTTTGTCATTCTTTTCAAGGAAAGGCAAAAATCATATTGACATGTAACTTGTGCTCCTGTACGGTTTTTCAAGTTAAGGAAATATTTCACCGTGGGTTGTGCTGTTTATCATGGTAGGGTGAAATCCTATTTCTGGGGTGATAGATATAGTTATGTTTTGATTCGGTATAATACATATCTTTTATGAATGAAATAATACTCCCTCTATAATTAAATATACGAATGTTTAGATTATAAAGATCAATAAAGTAGTGATCTAAATGCTCTTATATCTATACATAGAGAGTACATATCTTTTACAAAATTAAATACCAAGAAATTGGATGCAAATTAATTGTGAAATAGCACATGCATGTGATTTCGTCATTTGTTTAATTTTGGACTTGATGGATCATTAATTCCTGAACTTCGAACGTGATGGATCCTTTGTCATTTTTGTTGAAGGTTGAAATTACATCCATCCCTCTTGTTGGCGGTACATGAATACATGAATTGGACTGACAGGGCAACAAAGCTCATGCATGATTGGTACATTAGGTCTGATGTTGTTACCAAGGAATGGGCTGAATAATACATGTATAAAACCATGTCGACTGAAACTGCAATTATTCTTGCTTGCATCTATACTATCAAATGCAGTACTCCAGTAACATACCTAATTAACTGTCTTTTGTTGCCTCATCACCAAAAGTCTGAATTTCAGTACCAAATCGCAAACACATGCCAATGTATATTGCCAAATGTTCTGAAGCCATTTGGCTTCAAACAAAATGGAAGTCTATGATTTTGCCACCAAACAATGGTAGGTGACATGTCTACAGACCAAACAATGGAGACTTTCCAATATCTTGGCCATGGCCTTTTGGCTTGACCATGCCAATTTTTGGCAGGCCTAGATGGGGTTCAGACCAAATATACCCAATATTATTCCATGTATTAGATGTAAACTGAGTTTTTGATGTCTTTATTTTTGGGTATTGATTGTTATCCTAAAAAACACGATGAGAATTGTGTAGGCTATAATGAATTTGAAAGCATCTTATCATAAGTGAAGTATTTATAATTGTCTACGAAAGTGGATTGCACACTTTCTGTAATGGCCAATAGACAATCTGTTATCACCAGTCTATAGTACACACCAACTACGGAAGGTGGTGTTTAAGAGATGTCATTAGAGAAAAGCATCAAAACCATTTCTATCAAGATGTCGTGGCTTTGAGTAATTGTGTAGGTTATTTTAGTGTGAGAGTTTAGAAATTTTTAGTTGCGGCTTATCTACTATTTCATCTGGTTTATTATGGCAAACTTATGTACGAGCCCCACTTTATACCTATGTCTTATTTTATGATTATTAGATTTCCTTTAGCCTTTCTACTTTTCAGTTAGTCACGGTAAAGTATATGTTGTTTCAACAGATACACGAGTCAATGAAGTCATACATTATCTTCGTTTTCTACTATCCATATCATTGCTCTTGGCCATTGTCGGCACCACCAACAATGAGCACCAGAGGCAAGAGCCCAGTGATGAACAAGGCCAAGAGAATACTGGGAAGCTGCAGCTGAAAGTAGCTCTAGAGGTGGTGCCCTGGAATAGTAGTGTAGGCAGTGGCCTAGAGCAGCGGAAGCGCTGACTGGGACAAGCACACGAGGCAGCAGCGCAACAGTGGTTCCAAGAGAAGTGTAGGAGCTGGTGGCCGGGAGCAGAGCAGCGTGGGTGGCGAGAAATGAAATGAGTAGTTGGACCAAGTGGTAATTTTATTAGTGTACAAAATACGAAGAGGAACATGTACATGTACTGCTTTAATTGGTGATAGCACACTTCCTCCTGGAAATTCCTTTCACTTGACATGATAGTCATGATAGTTCTTTGTTACGTACTCGTGTGTCAAATTACTTATCTTAATTTTTTCCACATACGGCACATGTTAGATACATCCGTATATATACAAATCTAAAATAAGTGATTCGGGACAAAGGTAATAGATACTTTGATTCTTATATGTGAAAGTATAAATCATTGTATTTATTTTTTAAATTACACAGTGCAAATTCGATCAGGCTTTTCCGTATATTTCCTTCTATAGCATTATGTGTGTTAGGTTAATTAACTAATATTAATTAAGGGATAATCCCTTCTTTACTAACCACTTACACCTGTCACGTTGATTCTCTGCAGAATAGGCATCTCCTTGAACAGACATATTTCTAATGGTGTCTCTTCCCTTTGTATAAATAGCAAATTTCATCTAATAAAAAGTAGACATTTTTCTTTTAACACGTTATCAGCACGCTTGAGCGATTGCATTGGTGCGATGGTTCCCGATTACAGCATCGCACGCCCACGAGTTCGTCGGCAACAACTTTTGATTCGGCGTGGTGCCGCCGCTACCATGCCATCCCTCGGCCCGGCGGAAGCACTCCCAATCGACAGCCTCGCACCATGCACGGCCTCGATCTCTAACTGCATCTTCAATTCCTATAGGAATACAGGGGTTGAACGAGAGAAAGAAGAATGGGGTTGCAGGGGCATTAGGATCCATCGAACCTTGCAAGTTGAGAACATGAATCAAGAAAAGGTAAAATGTCTCACTTGATTACCATCATCGCTGGACATGGTGGTGACAATCGACGCCATCAGGATGTGAACGATGAGAGCATTGGCTTCGTCCAGCCTCGGCCCGCACTGAACTGGAACACCGGCACCACAAGCTTCACCTCCCACAATGGAAATGGTGGCGGGCCCTCAGGCGCTCGACCCTGTCTCCCAACCTCCATGGCGAGGCAATGACGTCTCGCACGTCTCCTTCGGATGCGCATGCAACGGTGCCCTTCGGCCTCACCTCCCGCGAGGTTGGCACCCAACCGTGATGCTGTGTGGAAGACCGAGGCGATAACGCGGCCCTTGCCTCGCATCTACGCAGGTGGCGCCCGAGGCAACGACCCTCGGTTGGCCTTCCGGCCTCGGAAGCGGTCGAGCCCTCTGGTGTGGCACCCCGTAGTGGAGATGGCGGTGTGCCGGGTTCTCTCACTCCTCGCTCATGCGATGGATGCCATAGCGGGGCTTAGGGGAGTAGTTGCCCCAAGCCATGGCGGTCGCTGCCCGCGTTGGTCATGGGGATTGGGGATTGAAGCTCGCTCGGGATCGCTATCCCCGGCCGCTCACCCCTTATCCGATCACTGATGAGGTTGGCCCTGGGCTGGCTGCCCCAGGGTGGCCCGTTTAAGGTTAGGCCACCAGCATTAGAGCCCTGAACTATTTTTTAATAGTTGTTCTAGAATTTTTTTTATTTTGTTTTAGACTGTTATCCAGTGTAACAATTTTCAGTGTTACTTGAATACCTAATGTGTCCTTTACCGGTACAATGACATTGTTTTGCGATTGAGATTAAGTTTTATTGTACAACAATTTTGATTTGCGGTTGAGAAATATTTTATTTTCTCCCAAAACAATCTCATTGCAACTAAGAATAATTTTCTATCGCAAATATTAATTCACCATACTGAATTATCTTGCAATTTGATATAAGATCATCTCATCTCATTTGAGGTCTATACAGCTCAAGTTTTTCACCTGAGCATCAAGTTTGCAACATCATTACTATTCATTACAATAGTAGTATATTTCTTTTGAGTACCAAGATGTATTCTAGATCTTAAGTTGAGATTAATTACGTCCATGTGCAGTTGATATTTTTAATCTCTTGCAAAGATAAATTCAGTACCTCTACAGTACTGTTTCTCCGTTGAGTACGAGGTATTCCAAAATATTTCTATGATGTATCCATTTTCATGCTAAATATATGTAGAGATTGATACGTCTATTTGCAATTGAGATTTTCATTTTCTTGCAAATACAGATGCATAATTCAAAGTGATTTCTTCAAATTGGTGCTTGGGATCACAAGGGAGTGTGTAGATCTACTGCTTTGTAGATTATCACCACTACTGTTAAAGCCTACATTTTGTCATTTTGACATTATAATTACTTTACAAAGTGCTCTCTCACACATTTTTCTAATTCATAACATAAGGCATTACGAGTGAGTATTTACTGATTTCATCAGATTATACTCCCTAGTGCTGCGAGATCCTATCCATTTTGGAAATTATCTTCAAGGTGTCATACTTAGCAATTTGAGATTCACATTAATGGTTTCA
>CBQS010236726.1:0-13278 GCA_900070015.1 Hordeum bulbosum | reverse complement strand
ATCGTTGAACCTGAATCGGGCTGTAGGGACGCCGAATCTTCATTGAATCGTACTGAATCCGACATCGTTCCCGAATCCGATTCCGGGTCGATGAATCGGGATCGAGGGACGGCCTACCGTTCCCAAGGGCGGCGTGTCGGGAGGCTCCGGGGCGTGTACAACCCACCTCATTCTTACGTGAGAGGGTCACGGGTAGAACTTGCGGAGATGCTGGATGTTCCAAGCATTGGGCACGGGCGCCCCACCCTCCGTCTCCAGGCGTACTGCGCCGGGCCTGGAGACATGGGCGACCCTGAAGGGGCCCTCCCACATGGGTGAGAGTTTGTGAAGGCCCTCCCTGGAGAGGACCCGCCATAGGACAAGGTCCCCGACCTCAAGGGTGCGAGAGCGGATGTGGCGACCGTGGTAGCGCCGCAAGGCCTGCTGGTGCCTCGTGGCGCGGAGGGCGGCCTGACGGCGGGCCTCCTCAAGGAGCAAAAGATCAGTCCCCCGTGAGTCATCGTGACGCGCCCCGTCGAACGACAAAACCCGCGGGGAACCATGCTTAAGCCATGAGGGAAGGACCGCATCAGCCTCGTAGACGAGGAAGAATGGGGTTCACCGGTGGGCTTAGTCGCAGTGGTGCGGATGGAACACGGCACAGACTGTAGCTCATCCAGCCAACCCTTCCCGCAAGCCTCGAGCTTCTTCTTGAAGCTCCTGGTCTTGAGGCCCTTGAGGACCTCAGCATTGGCACGCTCGGCATGGCCGTTACTTCGCAGGTGCGCCACGGAGGCGTAGCATATCTGCGTACCAAGGTTAGCACAGTATGATCTGAAAAGGCCACTTGTGAATTGGGAGCCGTTGTCGGTGATGATGAGGTTGGGGACGCCGAATTGACACACGAGACCTTGATGAACTTGATGGCCGAGCCGGCCGAGATGGTGCGCACCGACTCCACCTCCGTCCACTTGGTGAACTTGTCGACGACAACGTAGAGGAAGTGGTATCCGCCTGATGCGCGGGGAAAAGGACCCCACACCGCGAAGGGCCACAAGAGCGGAATCGACTGCAGCCGTTGCACGGGCTGATGAATCTGCTTGGCGTGGAATTGGAAGGCCTAGCAGGATTGGACCAGTTCTGCAGCGTCGCAGAGCACAGTGGGCCAATAAAAACCGCAGCAGAATGCCTTACCAGCGAAGGTGCGCGACGAGGAGTGGTGCCCACAATCCCCTCCATGGATGTCGACGAGCAGCTCGCGCCCCTGCTCATCTGAGATGCACCGCGGCAGGACGACGTTGGGCCGCCTGCGCTCACCGTCCCTCAGGCAGTAAGCGGTGGCTTGCCGGACGACGCGTTCCGCTTCCGCCTCCTCCGCGGGGAGGTTGCCGTGAAGCAAGTAAGCCTTGAACTCCGTGGCCCAACTGCCCTCTTGAGGTTCCAACGCCAATAGTAGGCGGTCACCCGAGGGCGGACCACAGTCCGAAGCGCCTGTTGGTGGGGCAGGCGGCAGCGCGTCATGCAACAGCGTTGCGCCGACGGCGAGCGGCATGGCTGAAGGCTTGAGGAGCCTTTCCTCAAAGACGTCGGGGCTCTGGGACTCGCGGCGAGACGCCCGCTTGGCGATGTCGTTAGCCTCCTTGTTAGCGCCGCACGAGATGTGCTACAGCTCCAGCCCAAGGAAACGTTTTTCTAGCTTGCGTACCTCCTCCAAGTAGGCTGCCATGTGCTCCTCCTTGGGCTTGTAGTTGTTGGAGAAGTTGACGAGGAGCTGGGAGTCGCCCTTGTCAACGAGGCGCTTGATGCCGAGGGCAGATGCGGCCTCGGGCCGGCGATGAGGCCCTCATACTCCGCGATGTTGTTGGAGACCTTCTCGTTGTGCCTGAAACATAGTTGTATCGTGTAATACAGTTTATCTCCCATCGGTGACGTGAGCACTACGCCAGCCACCGCGCCCTGCCTAGAGAAGGCTCCGTCGAAGCACATGATCCACCCGCAGGGCACCTCGTCCCCAGGCAGGACGAACTTGTCTTAGCGAGGCTCCTCCTCGCCAGGGTCCGTCCAATCCGCCAAGAAGTCGGCCAGGGTTGCACCTTTGATGACCCTGGTGGTGCTAAACTCCAGCTGGAAGGCCTGCAACTCAATGTTCCACTTGGCAACCCTGCCGACGGCATTGGGACTGCGCAAAATTTGCTCCAAGGGATAGGCAGGAATAACCTTAATTGGATGGCCCTGGAAGTAGTGGCCAGCTTCCTGGATGCGACGAGGAGCGCGAGGAGCTTCTGCTGCATGGGGTAGCGCTCGTGCGCGTCCCTCAACACGGTGATGATGAAGTACATCGGATGCTCGATGTGGCGCGCGACCGTGGTGTCCAAGTCGTCCTCGTCGTGAAGCTCGGGGGCCGGGGGCGCAGGAGGCCCAAGAGGCTGGGCGTCGGGGCCCCGAGGCTCTCCGGGGGCGGGGTTTCGAGGGCCCCATGCAGGGGCAAGAGGGTCCCCGTAAACGCGCCCCCAACCGGCCCGGTTGGAATCGGGGCAGCTCTAGGCACCGCCCTCCTAAGGTATAGCAACAGGAGCTCACGGGGGCGCGGCGCGACCATGACAGGGGAGCTCATGAGGTACCTCTTGAGACCTTCAAAGGCCGCGTCTGCTTCTGGAGTGCACTCGAACCGGACAGACTTTTTCATAAGCTTAAAGAACGGTAGTGCCCGCTCGCCGAACTTGGAGATGAAACACCCCAGGGAGGCCAGGCATCCGACCAACTTTTGCATCTCCTTGAAGGTCCTGGGAGGGCGCATATTCTCGACGGCCCTAAATTTTTCCGGGTTGGCCTCGATCCCCCGATGAGACTCGAGGAAGCCAAGGAGCTTGCCCGAGAGGACCCTGAAGACGCAATTGTCAGGATTGAGCTTTAAATTGACCTTACGCAGGTTGGCGAAAGTTTCCTCCAGGTCTTGGATGAGCGTCCAGGCCTCGCGCGACTTGACCACGATGTCATCGACGTAGGCCTCCGCATTCCTCCCCAGCTGCGGCCCCAACTTGACGCGCATCAACCTCTGGAAAGTAAACCCCGCGCTCTTCGGGCCAAAGGCATGCACACGTAGCAGAATACCCAGCAGGGGAGATGAACGTTGTCTTCTCCACGTCGTTGGCCGCCATCTTGATCTGGTGATATCCCGAAAAGGCATCCAAGAAGCATAGCAGGTCGCAGTTGGCTCTGGAGTCCACAATCTAGTCGATGCGCGGGAGCGGGAAGGGGTCGTGAGGACAAGCCTTAGCAGGCCGCAGTTAGCTGTGGAGTCCACAATCTAGTCAACACGCGGGAGCGGGAAGGGGTCGTGAGGGCAAGCCTTATTGAGGCTAGTGAAGTCGACGCACATCCGCTCCTTGCCGCCCTTGCAAACGACGACTGGGTTGGCAAGCCACTCCGGGTGGCGCACCTCGCGAATGACCCCAGCCTCTTACAACTTTCGTACCTCCTGAACGATGAACTCCAGCTTCTCCGTCGCCTGGCGCCGCGCCTTCTGCTTGACGGGGCAAGCGCCGGGGCACACCGCCAGGTGATGCTCTCTCGCGGGACCCCGGACAGGTCGACTGCCTTCCATGAGAATACGTCCGTGTTCGCCTTGAGGAAGGCCACAAGCGCGTTCTTCTGCTCCAGGGGGAGGCCGGCGCCAATGGTGAAGGTGGGGCCCAAAGTGCTGCCGTCTAGCGACACCTCCGTCTCAGTGCGGTCCTGGGAGAAAAACTGCGTCTTCCTTGTTGGCGCTTCCTCGGGAGGCGGCTCCTCGCCCCCGCCTGCTGGTGGTGCGGCCCAGGCGGCCAGGCATGCACGCTTGAGGAGGCCGACCGCATCCCTCTCGTCGCAGTTAATTGTAATGACGCATTCGCATCCCGGGATCTTGACGACGTTGTAGCCCGGGCAGGTCACCGCCATGAACTTAGCGAGTGTCGGGTAACCCAAGATGGCGTTGTACGGGAGGGCGATGCGCACCACGTCGAAGTCGATGAGTTCAATGCGGTAGTTGCGGCGTGTGCCGAAGGTGACCGGGAGGCGTATCTGCCCCAAGGGGGTTGTGATTTCGCCAGTCACCCCGGAGAAGGGCCTGGTGGGCTTCAGCAAGTCACAGGGCACCTGGAGCGCCTCAAAGGTAGCGACAGAGATGACGTTGACCCCAGCACCCCCGTCGATGAGGGTCTTGGTGACCGCGACGTTGCTGATGGTGGGGAGCGCGCCCACAGCAGCAGTGGATCTGGGTTGATCCTCGGCGTCGAAGGTGATATCGCGTTGCGCCCAACCAGGCGGTGGCACGGGCTCACGCTTTCGGAGGGCGACGCTTGCCCTACGGTAGGACGGCTTAGAATAACGGCCGTCGGCGAGGGCATGGGCCCCGCTAAGGATGCACGCCACCGAGCATGGCTCTAGCGGCGCTCCTGGGGTGGCGATGAGCCTGGTGAGCGAACCCAGAGAGCGACGGTGCACCCCTACCTGGCGCGCCAAATGTCGAACTCGGGGCTCCGGGGACCCAAGAGGTTCGAACTCTGGGGTGCGCAAGCTCTCCTGCCCTACTCTACCACGCAACAACCACGGCGATGCTCCAGTGTGTTCGAGCTAAGGAAGAAGAACGGGGGACACGACAGTTACCCAGGTTCGGGCCACCTTGCAGGTCTGGATTGCTCGAGGGTGAGAGAGTACAAAGGTGTGTTCTTGTTTTCTATGGGGTTCGATCCCCTTCTACGGTGGTGGCCCGCCCTGTCTTATACTAGTCGAGGAACTCTTCCCCCGAAAACACACGGCGGGAAGGGTTACCACAACGGCCAGTTTCAAAGGGGACAGGACTGCAGCTTATCCTGACAAAAGTAGTCTTCGCCTACAAAAGCCTCCTGTCGTGACGCGCTGGTGGGCTCGGGGATGACCTCAATCTTCTCCTGCCCTCCACTTTAGTCTTCTTGCACCAAACGAGAACCTTTGGGGACTCCCTAGGAACCGGGAGCCAGCCTCGGTCCCTTGACAAAAAAGGGAAAGCCTCCCCCTCTATGCTCGCTAGCATGGCTCCTGGCACCGTTCAGCACGGCGTGCGTCATCCACATGGAGGCGCAGGACCGCGCGACCTCACCGGACCACCTATGACTGAACTGCCCTGTGGGGCCTTGGAGGCAACCTCGAGAGGCGACCTCGCGGGAGGGCCTTTGCGTGGCTCCCAACGCTGCTAGCCGATGCGAGCCTCGCGAGGCGGAGGCCCTCACGAGGGCCTTGCTCATGAGAACCAACGGTGGGCCGTGTTGGGCCCCCGACATGCATCGCGTCCTGGGCCGCAGGCAGACGGGCCTGGGTATCCCCGGTCCCACAGGCCCAACACTTTCTCTCGAAAATATTTGATAATTATGTGTTCACCTTATATTCTCGAGGCAAAGATGTCAATCTTGCATGTGCCTTTGTTTGTTAACATGGAAGTATCATGTCAATATAATTACTGAGATTGAAAATGACATATTGTGTATAAAGAAATTGAATAAAATCTTAATTGTGATTTTAGAATTACTGTAGTTTATGCTTTCTCTCTTACACACTTAAAGCAACCTTATGGTGGTTATTGGTGCTACAAGTTTCTTCGCTAAGCACAGTGGAGCGGATTGCTCTCGAGTGCATGAAACTACAATACATAGGTTCAACATTATCATTTGTCCTTCATTAGTTATTTCCATGCTTTTCTTTGTTTTATACAGAATGCCTAATAAAAGACATGTACGCTATATTACACCGGTCACTGTATAGATGGCTTAGCTTATTATTTTTAGAAGGCATTCAAGCAGGCCACTATTGCAGCTATAAAACTCATTTTCTTCTTCTTCTATTGACTATGTTGTATCTATATATAGAACACCACTCGCTAAGTTCTTCCTGTGATCAGGACGCTATGTTATGAAGCATCTATTCACATTAAATTCACTGCTCTGTTATGAAGCATCCGTCAGATCAGTTACACGAAATTTTCTAACACTCTCTACCGCAAACCAAAACTATTAAAGTTCATTTCATCAAGAATTAATGACATACCACTGGCCATGATGGTCTTCCCTTAAAAAGCAGTACCACATTGAGTAAAATAAATACACTCAGTTCGTTGAAGACCAACAATAATCCCTTCTTGGATCAAAATTTCCTTATCTTATTACCGATTGACCAATACCATACTATTTCATTGTGGATCTAAATTTTATGCTTCATACCTTTATAAATTTATACATAAACTTATAATTCCATCTGAAAATTGGATGGGCGTGGCAACGCGTGCCTTCAATGATCTAGTTCAACATAAAAAGGTTTTCCATTAAATCAAGCTTACCGGCATCTGGAAGTCCTTCTTTTGCCACGACGAATGTTCTTCTCATCTCATGATCAATAATTGCAACTTTCGAGGGTGCAGCAAGATATACCTTATCAACCTTTATGATAAATACAATTACAGGTAGGAAGCATGAGATATCAATTATTTACATTGATAATTAGATATTTAACATGAAGTAATACACCTACTTCTGATTCAAATACAATAGCATCTCCTTGCTCTGTGAAACGCTGCTTTCCCTTCATGTTGTCAAGGTAGTCCATTGTTTCCAGCCCTTCTACACGTACTTCACTACAGGGTTTATAAGAAGTGAGAATACTTGCAGTTGCAGTCTCAAATACTATTATCGATGAGAAACAAAGGCAAAAGAATAAAGAATTCAGCACTTAACCAATTGCAGTAACTCGATGGCAATATCATCTCATATACTTACTTTCTAATTAGCACAATCACTAGAATGACCACACAAGAATATATCAGTATTATCTTTTCTCCAATTTAGCATTAATATGAAAAAGCTTGCACCGAACATAGTTATGCTGCTCGTAGTGGGGGTATCATACACTGTGATACTAGTCTATGATATTATGATTATAATGCATAGTAGTCCCTCCACCCAGGTGCATATTTTTCGAGAGTATTAGTTGCGTACACAATCAGTATCCCTCGTTCTCCTCACACGCCTCCTTCCGAACCCCGTGTACGCGAGCCGTTGCATGGTTTTCCACCGTTGAAAACCGCTCCCCGCCAGATACCATCTTGTTCCTACCATAGTTTTGAAAACCGGACAGGACCGCCTGTCCGACCGGAATAAACCAGAACCGGCAATCCTAGCTAGTTTTTTAAGATCTCTGGACCGCCTTCCAACCAGACCGAACAAAACCGTTCGGACCGAACAGTTCTATTGCAAACCAGAGGATAAAACCAGTGTGGTTGAACCAACCGACGCAGAAATAGGAAAATGGATTGCGCCCTTGGGTTACTAGCTAAGTTATTCCCACTGTGGAGTACTAGTGTATGATACTACCTCCATGGTGTACTCCCTCCGTTTCTAAATAGAGGTCATTTTAGAGATCTCAATACAGACTACATTCGAATGTATCTAGACGTATCTTAGAGTGTAAATTCACCCATTTTGCTCCGTATGTAGTCCATACTGGAATCTCTAAAGATTTGTATTTAGGAACGGAGGGAGTATCATAGGTTAGTACAGGTAACTTCATTTATTGCCATGCATGACACATAGTAACACATCATTTATTATGATACGGTATTATGATATGATACAAACTTCTCTTTCTTCATTTAATTGTATGCCACCTCAGCAAAATTGCCTAGTTGGCATGCATGATATTTTTCATAGTGGGAATAACTCAGCTAGTAACATAACACACCCCAAGGCAAATTTACTTATGTGGCGAGTACTTAATAAGGAGAGAGATGTTTGTGAAGCCATAACATGGCGCTTCCCAAGAGAAAAAATGAGTCTACAAGCTAATATATAAAGCCATCTATGACACAACTAATATGATACTTTGCACGATGGAGGCAGTAACTTAGACTAGTGTCATATGCATCACCACTATGACCAGCCTCATACCCCACTATGGGAGGTAAGCCTCGAAGGTTAATGAATTTTAATTAGTTGGATCTTTAAAAGCCAGCCGGCTAAAACACACCGACCAAAGCAGGGCATAAAGCTAACACGCGAGATTACCGAGCATGGCAACTGACAATGAGCTTTGGCCGGATTAGCGTGTGGTTATGGCATGCAGCTAGATTAGCGTGTGTAGTAATCGCCTGCAGACACTAAGGGCGGTCTCAACGCACTATATCTTAGAGCAAGTATGATGACATGGCAACGACATATAGCCAGCAGCCGGCTATACAATAACCATGCTCCACGACACCGGAGAGGAACGATATGTCCGATAAAGCGGACATACTCGCCCGACACCCCTTATATGCGGAGGGTGCTCCTGCTGCCCACCACCGTCGGCCAAGCAACCAGCCCAAAGCGAATGCACCACCGACTACTCCACACTCACCAGATCGTTGCCAGCTCCAAATCAACCACATTACTAACCCAGTGCCCCCAAGTCCCCAACACAATACTTGGCTCCAAGGCAATGCTTCCAACAAAGTACTGACACCCCAATCGCCGCCACCGTTACACACGGCTTTCACCGGAAGACGAGAATTTAAAGTTGAGAGAGATGCCTTGCCACCAGCCCAGACCGAAGTTAGGCATGTCTTTCGCTCAGAGAGCCAAGCACCTATGTCAGGGACGTCTCTAATTCACCACCACCAAATCGGAGCAAGCGGATGCCATATGCCACACCACCAAAATCTTGCCAAAGCGCAACTAGCGGTGCGAGCCGAAGAGCATCCCGAAGACCCTGCGTAGAACAAAACCACCGCAGCCTACCATACTGACGGGAAGTCACCACACATACCGCTTCCAAGACAATCACCAGCCAAACCTCCTCCCGGGCCTCCTGCAGCCAGCAAAAGCGCCAGATTGGGCCGGCAAGGAACCGACAGATCCATCCGCTCCAATCCAAAGGCCACCAGCCGAGAGAAGATGCCGAAGGGGCGCGTCTATCGACATAACAAAAACCAGGGTACCCCGAGCATGGAGATACATGGGTCCCATCAAAAAATCCATGGACTATGGCAATACGAAGGGAGCGACACATTTTTACCACCGTATCTGAGAGGAGAAAAGCCACATGAGAGGCACACAGATCCTTGAGAGAATTTACCGCCCGATAAATTCCAAATTTGTTCGAGGCGGAAGCCTTGAAAACGTCAGCCATGACGTCACAAGGGTGGTGCCCTGAACACTAGCCACTCTATACGTGTCACGCATGCAGACGACACCAACCGCTGATAGAGAACCTCGCCACCAACTGGCATTTAATGCATATGTAGGCTACTTGGTGTAGCATGTCGCGGGTCTACGTATAGTAGGCTGCCATCATCACGGTGTATGATAAGGTGCAGGCCCTATCAGTTAGGTGTGGCTAACAGGTCCAGTCAACCTTTTGACCAAGGGAAGCGGCGCCTCGTGTCACATCAGGCAGGATGATGACAAGCGGGACCCAGGCATCTACCAGGAGCACTCGAGTGTCTGACACGCTGCGGTGTCAGCTTATAAGGTCGAAGACAAATTGCACATATGTAGGACAGGCACCTACTTCTACTTGTATCCACTCACACGTAATACACCGGCTATTGTGGTGCCCCCAAGCCTATATAAGGGGAGGACCGTGGCCAATTTAAGACAAGCAAGAACACATACACCAGCTAGTACAACTTCACTCATCCCACACAACAGAAGGAGGTAGTTCATCTAGTTTAGAGTATTAGAGATAGGAGAGATCCGGCACTCAAGTTAGCACCCCGACCACCCCCAATCACACACCTCAAGCGCCCCTTTAGTAAAAGAACACTTGTAATCTCTCATTTTCATATCAATGAAAAACATGAAGTAGGGTTTTACACTATCAATGGCGGCCTAAACCTATATAAAAATCCTTGTGTCTTTTGTGACCTTTTCCCAAGGAAACAGAGCATTTTAGCCCCTAGTCGAACACAAAATACAGCATATCCTTGATCCCTAATGTCTTGAGTTGACATTCCGACAGTGTCCATGGCACCTCGCGTCGTGGTCGCAGCCAACGGGAACCGTGAAGCTCCACAACCGCAGCCAAGCCGCCGTTCGACAGCCAACCTCAGTGGCACCAATCCGAGTGAGGGATCCGCCATGGCAGCCGCCTGAGCAACCTCCTGCCATCCATCCCAGACCGCGACGCCACTTGGGCGCGCCACGCACAGCCGCGGAGCCGACACACACCTCCAACAGCACCTAATTTTACTTGCTCTAAGAGCATCTCCAATAACTTGTTGATTAGTTTGTTGGTAAATATATCCATGTCATCAGCCAACAATGTATCATACAAGTACTCCAATGGTAGTACTCCCTTCCTCTTTGAGAACAAGGCCACTTCATTTTTTGTGTCAAATTTTGACTCATAATTTTGGTCAACAAAATATGAGTTATATGTCATAAAAAATAATTGCTCCGTTCCATAATGTAGTGCATATAGATTTTCTCGTATGTCAAACTTTACAAACTTGGACTAAGTTTATAGAGAAAAATATTTATATCCATAATACCGAATATATACAATATGAAAACATATCTTGTGATGTGTCTAATGATATGTATTTGGTATCCTGGATGTTTATTTTTTTTCCACAAACTTGGTCAAAGTTTGTAAATTTGGTCTTTTCAAAAAATCTATACACATCATTGACTAAGTTTATAGAGAAAAATATTTATATCCATAATACCGAATATATACAATATGAAAACATATCTTGAGATGTGTCTAATGATATGTATTTGATATCCTGGATTTTTTTTCCCCCACAAACTTGGTCAAAGTTTGTAAATTTTGTCTATTCAAAAAATCTATAAGCATCATTAGGAAGTTCACTAAGATGTGCAGCCAACGGCGTACTTTTTGTGGCATATAACTCTCATTTTATTGGTAAAAATTAATTGTCAATGTTAGACCAAAAATATGAAGCGGACTTGTATTCAAAGACGGGGGAGTATGTAAGGTTGACCAATAGGAGGTGAGAGAATATGGAAGCTTGTTCTCTTTCTTTACCTTGGAGCTTGTGCACAAGGTGTTGGTTCATTTTCATACAACCTCACGCTCTCTCTCTCTCTTCATTCATTGCATGACACATCACTGAAGATGCTTGCATGGCAATTTTACCGACAAGCACCTTACAGTTGAGCACACATCCAGCAAAGTGGAACCGAGGAAAGAGAGAACACGTATGTTTTTTTTCCGAGAAAACGCAAAGCTTGTGTTTCTTTGCATTGAAAAGGTTGGAGTTCGGTTACAAGCATCCTAGAACGTGCAGATTACATCATGATTAGTGCACATCCCATGTTTGTGGGATCACGACCCTAAGTCCAGTTGCCCCAGCTTGCGCCTAGGAGCGAGCCTCATCCTTAATCCTATCGACTAGTGTAAGAAGTGAGGGACTCGCGTTGTCGAAGACGCAGCTGTTCCTGTGCTTCCAAACCATCCAGGGCACGAGCAGTGCAACGGATCGCAAGGCCTTGTATACGGCTGGCGGCGTGTTCCCTTTGGCGTGCAGCCACCAGTCCATGAGACTGGGCTCTCTGTTGGGAATTGGGGCTGGGATGCGCAGCCAAGCCAAGACCTCGTGCCAAGTATGTCGGGCGAGCGTGCAATCCAGCAGCAGGTGCCCTAGCGTTTCCGGTGCTTGATCACAGAGCAGGCAACGCTGGTGGTGCTGCAGTCCGCGGTTCGCCTGACAGGACCGCTGTTGAACCGCCGAGTGAACACGTATGTCGAGCAGCCTTTCAAGCAGAGACACGCTTGCTAGCTGATCCAATAAACCCGGACGTTGGGACTAGTACTATACTACATTCCAAATTTATACAGCATAAACCAAGACTGACTGAGTGATTTGCATACATGCACGTGACTATTAAAACAGTGCACAATTGTACAAAGCCAAATTCTGAATTTCCAATAAGATGTCAAAAAATGGAGCAGTCGATTGCAGAGGTTAAAATTTCATAAAATAATGCAGACACCAAAGTGAAAAACGACCATACCTTATGTCGGAAACAGAGAAGTATGTGTGATATGCAAATGTATAAGAAAAAGGTCTTCCATCAGTGTTGGTATTCCTGATTCGAGACGTGAGACCCAAATCTCCACCAGCACCAAGAGCAATTCTCAAGCGAAACTCAAAACTGTTAATGTTGAATAAGCCAAGAGCAGAGTCAGGAATATATATGTATATATCATCACATGCATAAAAGAGATAAATGTGCCTATTCAAGGTTTAAGCATCTAATACAAACCTGTGTGGCCACATCTTTAAATCATCTTCACTAGGCTTCAGAATAAGATCAACAAAAGCTTTAATTGCAGGATTTACTGGTAAAGGGGGTGGGTTATCATCAATAGCCCAAAGCCGATTTCTTGCAAATCCATGTTGCTCAAGATTTCCCTGAGTTCCAAACTGCATCAACATGGTAGTTCTCAGTGGTAGGCAGAAAATAATTTTAACATGACCAGGTCATTATGAATGAAAGTTGCATACCTGGGGAACGCAAATGGGTATCCCACCACGAAACGCTTTTGGGGGCTTGAAATTAGCCTGCAAGGGAAAATTTTACTTTCAGAAACCAAGGCATTAACCTAACCTGGATGTATGTACATATGACAAGCATTGTAGCACAATATATATCACGATTAGCACTTGAGCTAAAAAGAACTAGAATTGTCTGATTGAAACCCAATGGTAAAATCAGAAGCAATCATGAAAAAAGTTAAGAATGCGGAGATGAGAGGATCTATTCTGCAAAAATTGGAATCATACTGCATCAGGCAGTGATAGGGACATAAGAAGAATGTTCAACAAAATAATTTAGAGGAGCAAGAATGACCTCCAAACAAACTGAGCATGCTTTTAACTAAAACATGCACTCATGTACCCATACAACAATTGACCCATGATATGTCATACATGGACAGAGACAGGATTATCTACCTTGCTGCTAACAAAAAGCAACTCCTCACCATGGTCATTCTTCCATGAAGTTACTTGACCTCCAAAAAGACGGATCTGCGAATACATAATACTTTAGTGATACTCATCATTACATCATGCGGTTTCAAAATATACTCCCTCCATTCCTAAATATAAGGTGTATTATATTTTCAAAGAGTCAAACTTTTCTAACTTTGACCAAGTTTGTAGACAAAAATATCAATGTCTAGAATAGCAAATCATTATCACTAGATTCATCATGAAATATATGTTTATATTTATATATTTAGAATTGTAAATCATCATATAGTTTGCTATAAGGTTGGTCAAACATA
>CBQS010236553.1:0-11662 GCA_900070015.1 Hordeum bulbosum | reverse complement strand
TAATAACCTGCTTAATAAACAACCCTGGTTTGATGAGAAAAGAAGTTGGTTGATCGTTATGTGATCATGACAGGATCAAATTCTTATCATGGATACTGAGGTTGGTGAATATTTTGGTGTCATATGGTAATTTCGGGTAAAGATCAAGCTCCTTGTGGTCATGTATTGATTACTACGGTATTGTTAATAGCAAGCTTGATTTGATCCCGAGTTTACCATGTGATGTCCATGATGGTAAGTTGATACATGAGGTGAATACAAGATAACCCCCATGAGAGTAAGTTGGAATATTATAGTTTAAACATGCTGCATGCTAGTATCATCATGTTCATATGTTCATGCCATGCTTATATTGTCCAAGCGATATCATGTGCATCATTGCTTAAACTTGTAATTACCATGCTACTATTTGTCTTGATTGCTTTGGTTGCTCTGAGCTTGCGAGTACATTCAAAGTACTCACGTGGTGTGTCATGCGAGTTTGCAGGTCATTCCATGATTGATTGCTTGATGCGTTGGCGAGCTAGGATAAGCGTTCCAGCCAGAGTACCTATGGAGTGGAGTTCACCACCGACATCGTTATTCCACTGCTACAAGTTATTCCGCTGCTTCAATGTATTCTGCTGCAAGCATAGCGCAAAGCCAAGCTAGCGTAGAATCATCGTGCCGATGTAATTCTTTGCGATATCAGAACCATTGTATCAGTATCATTTTGTAATAAAGACCTAATTTTTCTATGCCAAGCAGTGCCATAGTCTAGAAGACTTATATCTAGGCTAGAATATGGGGCGTTCTGGTCTCCCTGAGTCGGGGTGCCACAGACTTGGTATCAGAGCACTTCTAATCGTAAAACGCCCTAGTACACGCGAGCGTTAGAAACCGGTAGTACAGATTCTAGACGGTTTGCTTCACTTGGTGGCTGCATTTGGTTGTTGCATAGCTTGCATATAGATTATTATATTATTTCTAACTATTGATCTGGTGAGTGTAGGTAGCATCGGTTTTGATCCACTACCTGCACCCTCCAGCTTTGAATACCTGGTTTTAATTGTTTGGTGTCATCTCCATACTAGTCGAGTGATGCCGAGGACCTAGTGTTTCACACACCATCTACACGATTGATGCTCAGGTATCGCATAGATGTCTTTTTGTCATCCCCACCTATCGTTTCGGTGATACACATGTTCCTATCCCGAATCATGCCATTTAACCTACCGCATTGGCAACCCTTACTGATCTTTGCTGTCAGAAAAGGGCAATGCCAGCAAGCCTCGTTTTTCACCGCTATCCTATTATGTTACCCATTCTGTTGACGTGTGTGGCTCCCTTCCATTCGCTTGATGATGATGTGGTCGTGAAATTCGTGTCTTGCTACATGATCACCAAGTTCGTCCTCATCCGTGAGACCATCTAGATGTAACCAGTATTAAGCCAACACTAGGTGTAGCTTTGTTTGCACCCACTCCTTCCACATGTAGATTCACTTTCTTGCACACCATCACAACATATTAGATCGTGGTACCAAAGTTTCCATGAGATTTGTGTGCTTAGGTACGCATGCATATTATTGTGAATAGCAATAAAATATGATGTTGCTTGAATATGATATTATTTGTATGCCTTGTGTGCTTTTGTTCCATTCGTTTCTTTTGCTTATTTCTTTGGGCCCTCGGTGTTACCTTATTTCTCCTTATAAAATTTTCTCATCAACCGACACCGGACCAGAAGAATCAGTGAGGAGTTCAAATATTTGGTATTTGAGTTAAAGATTATGGATTTCTTAGTCAACTTCATTATATTGGGAATATATGGTCTAAATACAAATGATACTCTTGCTTGAATATGAGCACCAAGTCTACCTAATTGTACAATCTTCAAACAGTAATGATGAAATCAGCCGAAAGACAAATTGTGTGCAAGACAAATCGTATATTTAGAGGCAAAGGTATTATTTAGATGCAAGTTTTGTTTCTACAGTGAGTATGATTTGAAACATGCTATACCATAAAAGCAAGCGAAAATGTGATATGAATTCAATACTCAACAAGAAGGATACTCGAAGAACCTTTTTCATACAAGTATCCGGCAATAGAAGTACTAAAGGGTATATATATGGCACTGAGTCAACATATCCTAGATAGAATTTTTGGGCGAAAGAAACCCAGTCTCCCCTCGCAAGCTTCCACAGAAGCTTCCAATGCAAGATTCATCTATCTTCCTAAGTACGATATGTGGACGACCTCCCGTGCAAGATGCTCACACTTCTTCGATAAGCTACCATGAAAGCTTCGGGCATAAGGTACCGAGTCTTCCCCCGCAAGTCTTTGACAGGGAAAGCTTCTGAAGTATGGTACCCAGTCTTCATCAACAAGTTGCACTGATGAAAGCTATGAGCCTAAGCTATGCAGGCTTCCTTAGCACGATACTCTTTAAGGCTTCTAATGCAAGCTGTCTAACCTTCCTCAGTACGACACTGGTGCAAGATATTACATACTCAGATGGCAGTATATGACCGTGCATCCCAAGAATCAGATTTGCAATTGTTTTGTTAGAAGCAAGAATTAGTCAGAACACAAGTCTACCTCGGGATCAGATACTTCCATATATAGTGTGTGCATGATGCCAAATTCATGCAAGTCACTCATACGATGATAAAATCATAGTAAAGATCGGACAACCCCATCATTTAGGCAAAAAGAAGAAAGCAAATTATACACTTCAGGGAGTGATGCAATGACCCACAAGCTTTGTTGAAAGACAACATGAGAAAAATGATTTCGGTAGCTCTTATCGAGGCCATCTTCCTCACAGCCGACAAGGAGATATCATTAACCATTGTCACCAGCTTGTATGATGGACGACAACAATGAGCTCCGTATAAGCACACGCGAGTCTAGCATATATCCTATGGCCCGAACCATATAAAAGGCCAAGGTATGATGGTCCAAATATTGCATATGACAGCACCTCTGGTCACGTGAAGAATTGAAGAAATATATATGGATAAGTTCTTTCAGCAAGGGATCTATATAAGGAAAACAATCATGAAGGAGCAAGACCAAAAATACCGATAGGATGATTGTTGCATGACCAACATGGTACAGATACCCAGGATAGTCTGATTCAGTATCGATCACCATGAATATACTCCTGATGGGGGTCTACTTTGTTTTGGTAAGGATATCACATCAAGGTAACTTGCTGAGCTAACTATTGTGCTCAGAATTTTCCAGTATCGACTATCCAAGTCTGTCACGTCAGACCAAAGACCAGCTCAACCGATTGGCTTCAGTGACCGTGTTAAAGCACTACACGGGCTACTATCCACATGGATATACCGATGGAAGGAGAAAGCAGAATGCTGAACAACAGTCTCCAAGCATACGCTCTTGCATACGGGAACAACTAAAGGATAGCCTGCCATAAAAAAGATTCTTATGTCAGAATCGTCATCCATTAAATCCAGGGATGCTCCTGTTATAAGGTCGTACTCCTTTATACTAGTCATGATAGACTACAGTCAAACCTATGGTACGGGACTAATACTCAAGACAGTGGAACCATCCAAGATGATTCAGGAATCCCTACAAGAATTCAAACTGCTCTAGGAGAATCGTTATGATTCACAACACCATTTTGAACTCCGAGGACATGCATCTATTTGAGCCAACCAATGCAAGGAATAAAAGATTTGGTGTCCACCGAGAGGAACTGTTCACAACTCCATGGAATGTTGTGAGTGCTGGAGGCCACATCTATTGAAATATCACTCTCGGACTCATGAGAAGGAGGTATATCTCAATCACTGTAAGCTATCATGCTCAGCTAAGCCCACAAATATGAAAGGAATTGGAGACAGTGTGAGAACGATCACGTGAGGTAATACTGGTTAGAATGAGGATATATTGAAACCAACCAACCAGAGCAAGACAGTCAAGTCAATATGATGAAATTCAGTGGGAACATCATATAAAGGAAAAAAGGATACCCAAGTTGGAAACGGTTTCCTTAAGTCAGAATATTCATACTTGTTCCCTGAGCAACCAAATCTCGAGGGCGAGATTTCTTTAAGGATGGAAGGTTTGTGACACCGTGGGTTTTCTCCCTTTCTTTTTATTTTAAATTTCTTTATGATTTTATTTGAAATAGTTTTTCTGTGGCTCTGTTGTATGGAAACATGGGAAGATCATCTCTTCCTATTTTCCAAAGCAGCTTGTCATTCTCAAATCCTTCCCAAAACCTTGCCATTTCCATTTTATCCCTGAGTCAAATTCTTGTTGGTGGGAATATTCTTTTTTCTATTAAAGGAATAATTCTTTTTTTCTCTAGGTTGTGAAGCGACCTATATTTCCATATCTCCCAAAATTCCCAAATAATGCTCATAAATTATTTGGGTCATATCTTTCTCAAATATGTAAAAACATTCCCTTGTCTCGTTCAAATATAATTTAGTAGAATTATTTTCCTATTCTACCCAAAATGGCACTTTATGAAGGAAGTGTCATTTCTATCTTCTTGTTTGACCTACAGAATTTTGTGGACTCTTTCCTACCTTTATTAGGGTATCATGCCAAAATTCAAGTTCATTTGCTTAGTAGACTTTCCTCAGGTATTTCCAAAGTTTCTGTCTAGAAAGGAACTTTTTGAAGGAGGTACTATCTAGGCATCTTCAAATGATTTTAAATTTTGACACGACCTTCATATGCTAAAATAATAGCTCTCCTCCTAATTTGAGCATTGGCACTTCAACCATGTGATCCGAGCATCAAATCTTAATTTCTGGTCAGATTTTCAATTTGTGAAGCAACTGTATTTTATGTTGCTTCATTATTGCTGGAAATTTACTAGGACCTTCTACCCATATAAACCCTCTATGGCAAAGTTGGGATCATTTCATCTAGCCATTTTCCCTCTAGAATGTTTCTTACTTTCTATCCAGAATGAAACATTGTGAAGGAAGTACCATTTTGGTGTATCTTATCGATATGAAATTTTTGCAGTGAGTTCGTATGCCAAAATAATTTATCTCCCCCAAATTGCAACTCAATCCAGGAACGCATGCGAGTGCCTCTTCCTATTTTCTATTCTGTCTAGTTTGACACTTTGCACAGCAAGTACCAGCTAGCCCCATCCTTTTTGGCTGAAATTTTGGCTCAATGGCCACCTTAGTAGAGTACCACCACCATCCAAGTCCCTTGCCAATGGAGTTGTGCATATCCCTTGTCTTCATATCAAACACCTTGCTATCAATTTGGAATTTAGCAAGGTGTTGTCGTATTAGGGGCCCTGTGTGTTGTTCTTTTGCATGTTAGCTCTGTGTGGTGAGTCACTCTTCGAGCGGACAAGGTTTGGCTGGGCACAACGCGTGTCACCATCGCATTTGCGCAATGACCACGCATCTGACATGCCATGTGCGCACTCTCGGAGGTAAACCCCCTCCTCCTTGTTTGTTTCCTCGAGTTTTTGACACCTCTTCATGTCCAAAAGATTCCTCTCATCATCGTCCTTGCCATGGACACCTAGCCCCCTCTGGACTGTTCCTCTTCGAGCCATCCCCATCAAAGGAACAGAGTTACCCATGACTGTTATATTCTTCATCCCTATTCCTTGCTGTCCAAGCTCGACAAAGCTCCCCTAACCCTATAAGAGGTTTCCCGAGCCCTCCCAGAGCTCATCGACATCTGCATCCCCCTCCCCAAGCTCTAGAGCCTCCCCATTGCCCCCATGGCCGAAGTTGCCGCCGTCGATCCCCAAGGCCAACTCCTACTCTAAGCCCCCCATTTTCTTCCTCGTGTGTGTCATCCCTAGGAGCTCGCCAAGCCGCCGCCGCCCTCAGACCAGCTAGAAAAGCCTAGCCGACAACGCTCCCCTTGAAGGTCTCTGGGCGTGGAGCAGACGCTGTGGGCCGCATCGGTTGCCCCCGCGGCCACCCTTTGGCGCGGTGAGGAGTGGCCATGCTCCCTCGCCCGCCGGCCTGCCCTCTCGAATGGCGAGGCGGCAGCCTCGCTGGTGCCTAAGCCCTCCCTTGCTCCCGTTCGAAGGAAGAAGATGAAGCCAGGGAGGAGAGAGAGATGGCATGGGCCGTGCGCGTTAGTGTGTGAAGCCTCGGGCCCGTGCATCTTTAAGTGGAAGCATACTTCTAAAAGTATGTCTTCAAATTCTGGAAAGCGTATTCGGTTTCTTCTCCGACTGAAAATACATTTTCTTTTGTAGAAGGCGTATTCCCCCAAAGGCATTTTCTGTTTTTGCCACGAGGGACTTATTTGTGGATATTCTTTTTACAAAATAGGCCCTGGATTTCAATCGTCCGCATTTTCGCGCTCGTAGCTCCGATTTAGGTGCTTCCAAAGCCTTTGTCTTCGTATTGTCGAGCCAAATCTATTGGTATCATTTTCATGATGTTTTCACACTTTTAAAGTGACAAATTTTCCCTTCCCTTGTTTATCTCCCTTTGAGAGAGAAGTATTTCCAGCGATTCATTCCACGAGTTTCTCGCACCTCTCCCCGATGGATCCTTCATCCCCACGCAAGCCACGACAAACACTTTCATGATGGCCTTGCAGTAGACATGGTTTCCACTTGAATATTTAATGATTGTTTGATTACTACTATTATTCCTCTTTCGGATATGCTTGTGGATCCATTCTTATCATCATGCTATGCTCTCATGGAACCTGCTAGTTATGTGACTACTTGCTAGTCTTATTCTCATATGTCATGTTTGTTCTTATTACATGCTATTGATAGTAGTGTTCATATGATGCATGATTATCATCTATTATGAGAAGTATATGTGATATGTATGACAATCACCATGCCATGTTCAGCTGCATCGAGTAGACTAAGTGCTTTATTATTGTTGATGCAAATGCTTCACATGTTAAATGATTATACTTCCCATCCATATTCAGATTGATAGCATGCTCATATGCATTGTCATTTTATCCTGTTATTTTTATGACTCCGCATCATTACTTTTCAAGTTAACGTGATATTAATTGAAATTGAACACCTGTTGGCTGAGTCATAGTGCCATCAAGTCAAGCTAACCATTGCAGCCACACTTTCATGTATGGGAATGCCTTAATGCGGTCTATTGTCATGCCTCTTGTTGGTGCCTCCAACTAGGGGAGTTTATGTGTGTGTGTTACCCTGATCAGGTAGGCGGCCATAAGCCTTGTGTGGCCGTGTTGGTATTGAGCTCATGTCCCTATTTGGGACCGTGTTTGTTTTACCACGATAGTGGGTAATGGATGTCCAGAGTGGCATCAGGGCCACCCATGAATTAGCCCAAAGGGGAGTTGTCGGATGATAGTGTCATGCAGTAGATTCATTTTGTCGAAATGCCTTTGGTCCACCCGGATGGGAAAACGAGGCCATGTGTTCTGTGGTATGGGTACATGTACTAACCTCTGAAGAGTGTGTATAATATATCGATAGACACACCAGCGGATATGGGCCCAGTTCTTCGCAGGTCACACTATGGGTCAACGATAATAATAATAACCTTCCTAGTAAACAACCCTGGTTCGATGAGAAAATAAGTTGGTTGATCTTTATGTGATCATGAGAGGATCAAAGTAGTATCATGGACACCGAGGTTAGTTAATATTTTGGTGTCATGTGGTAATTTAGCATAAAGATCAAGCTCCTTGTGCTCATGTGTTGATTATTACGATATTGTTAATACCAAGCTAGATTTTATCCTGAGTTTATCTTGTGATGTCCATGATGGTAAGTTGATACATGTGGTGAATACAAGAGAACCCCGATGAGAGTAAGTTGGAATATGATAGTTTAAACATGCTGCATGCTAGTACCATTATGTTCATATGTTCATGCCATGCTTATATTGTCAAAGCGATATCATGTGCATCATTGCTTAAACCTGTAATTGCCATGCTATTGTTTGTCTTGATTTATTTGGTTGTTGTGAGCTTGCGAGTACATTCAAAGTACTCACCTCGCGTGTCATGCAGGTTTGCACGTCATACCATGATTGATTGCTTGACGTGTTGGCATGCTAGGATAAGAGTTCCAGCCAGAGTCCCTGCAGAGTGGAGATCACCACAGTCGTTGTTGTTTCACAACTAGAGGTTATTCTAATTGTCGGGGATCTCGGGCCTGGGGTACCCACGCCCGCCGGACTACGGTCTAGGGCCCAGTATGCTTTGCGGTCCCCAGAGCGCCCCCTATCAAGGACTGAGGATACGATACTCTCGAGGACCCTTCTTCATGAAGAGCCGCTTACAAGGCCCTCTCCCAAGAAGATTCCTCGTGAGGCTCATGAGGGGGAAGCACCTCCCGACGCCCTTCCTCCCGAGGAGCAGATCTGCCAAGGGCTGATTGCCAGGTTGGCGCGGTCCAGCCTCCTCGTGTGGGTGACGTGGGCTGCTCTGTGCGGCGCCAGGGCCGGTGCCAGCGGGCATAGACAGGAATGTTTTCCCCTTTGGTGTTAAGGGGGCCGATGCTAGTTGTGGGTTCCTGAGGTGACCTGCCAAAGGTTTCCTAATTGGTGCAAGAGGACCAAGGCTGGTGGCATGGTAGGACCGAGGTCACCCCCGAGCCCACCAGCGCATCACTAAGAGAAGGTTTTGCAGGCGAAGACCACCTTTGTCAGGTTGTGCTGCAGCCTTGTCTCCTTTCAAAATGGCCATTGTGCCTTCCCTTCCCATCGCGTGTGTTTTCGGGGAAGAGGACCAAGGATGGTGTAAAAGAAGAGCACGACCTTCGTAGAAAGGGGGGAGGTCAGTATGGTGTACTAGGGCAACAACTCACCTTTGTACCTTCCTTCGACATAGAGCAATCTATCCAAGCAGGAGTAGGGTTATACACCACATGGCGTCCTGAACATGGGTAAACTACCACGCGTCCTAGATCCTCGTCTTAGCTCGCTCCACCGTAGAGTGGCCGTTAGGTCGAGAGGTTGAACAGGGTTGGAGCGCGAGCACACCCGAGTGTTCGAACCTTTCGTTGGGTCTGCGGAGCCCCAATTCAGACATTTGGCGCGCCAGGTAGGGGGCGCAGCCGCTCCTCTGCTCCGGTTTTGCTTCGTCTTCATCAACCCCATGGCTCACACTCGTCGTGTGCGTGCCGAGAGCCGGGTTGGATGGGCCATGGTGACTGTGCCTGTAGGCCCTGAGGTCTGTCATCAGTCCACCGAGGCCGAGGCCGCAACCACCGACCCTGCGGCCCGCGAGTAGCAAGCTTCATGTGTGCACTCTTTCGCGCAGAGGGAAGGACGCACCGCCACGGCTTCCTCCTCCCACGCCCATATGGAGCGGCTGAACATGCAGGCGGCACTATTCATGGCCTGTGAACTACTCCTACCGTCTGGCGGACGCCTGCTATGATGCATGGCTGACCCGCATCACCCAGCTTCTCAACGCCGCCGGTGAAACCCTGTCGCCCTCTCATTCGCTCCGCCCCTCCATCCTGCGACAACAACGTAGCCCAAGGGGCGCCACCACCACCCCCTCTCGTGCGTCGTGTCCATGTCCATCCCGAGTGCATCACGCACCCCGCAAACCCGCCTATCGATCCACCACCAGGAGCCCACAGGGATGGAGACATGTGTCACATTGTCCAACACATGGCGCCGATGTATGAGTGCCCGGTCCTTGAGCAGCAGCGCCAGCGCCTTGACAAGGTCATCCAGGACGTCGCCGCCGCCGGGCATGGCGGCCATGCCAGCACCATGGGTTGCTGGGCCTTCACCTATGTGCAGGGTGGCTTGGCGAGCCAAGTTCAAGCCCAACCTACCCCCACGCTACGACGGCTCCCTCGTCCCTACGGAGTTCCTGGAGCTCTACGCCCCGAGCGGTAAAGCGGCAGACAGTGATGACAAGGTCATGGCGAACTAGCTCCCGATGGCGCTTAAGGATGGCGCGCGGTCCTGGATTCTGAACCTGACCGAGGGCTCGGTCTCTTTGCGGAGCGGCCTTTACGAGCTATTCACCACCAACTTCAATGGAACGCACGACCTCTCCCTCTCTGACACCAACCTGCGCCGCGTGAAGCACCGCCCCGGCGAGACCCTTCTCAAGTACATCCAGAGGTTCAACCAGGTGCACAACAAGATCTCGCGCGCCACCGATGAGGCAGTCATCAGGACGTTCACTAACGGTGTCAAGGACCGCAAGATGTTTGAAAAGCTGGCCATCAACGACACCCTGAGCACGACCATGGAATTGTTCAAGTTGGTCGACAAGTGTGCCAAGACTGAAGAGGGCAACCTATTCACCAACGACAATCGTGACGAAGGGCCCAAGGACACCAAGGCCAAGGCCAAGGAGGCCAAGCGCAAGGGGCCCACCATGCTCGTAGCCGAGCCCGAGTAGAAGCGTAGCCGCGAGCAGAGCATGCCCGAGAAGGAGCGCCATCCGTACTGCATCTACCACGATGTGCACAGCCATGAAACCGAATATTTCTTGGAGCTAAGGATCCTCCAAGATGAGCGAGTCGTCCGGCGCCCGGAGCACAATGATCGTGGTGCTGGCCGCGGTGGCGGCAGATGGGACAGACGCAACGGCAACTCGCATCGGGGCTGGTACGATCAGCCTCGTGACAATGGCTGGCACGACCAGCCTCACAAGATGCATCCTCGAGACAATGCATAGCTTCCTCCATTGCCTCCACCGCCTCCATGATGGAACGAGGGCGACCAACGCGGCGAGGAGATCGGGGCCTACCAGGAGCCTCGCGTGGTGGCCTGCATTCTCAGTGGGCCCCAGACCCGCTCGTCTAACTGCCACTTCAAGCAATTGTGTCGCGAGGTGAACACCATCATCCCAAAGCCGGGGCTACAAGGCCCCTCAATTAGTCCCAATACCCCATCACTTTTGACACTCAGGACAGCCTGAAGTCTACAGCTATCGCGGACACACTCCCCATGATGTGCACTCCCACCATCAGCAACGTGGCGGTCACCAAGACTCTCGTCGATGGATGAGAGGACCTCAATGTGCTCTCTGTCGAAACCTTCGACATGCTCCACGTGCCTTATCACCAGCTAATGCTGACTAGGCCATTCTCGGGGGTGACCAGTGGCTCCACCGTCCCGCTGGGGCAGGTCTACCTCCCGATCACCTTCGTCACACACGACAACTATCACACTGAACAGATCGACTTTGACATGGCGCACATCGGATCCCGTACAACGCCATCCTAGGCTACCCCGTGCTGGCCAAGTTCATGGCTACGACACACCACGGCTACAACGTCCTCCACATGCCGGGCTGCAGCGGCATCATCACCGTCACGTGCGAGGAGAAGGAAGTAGTATGCTCCCTAAAGAAAGCTTACAAGGCCGCTGTCGCGGAGTGCTCAGATGATGCTGAAGGCAATGGGCCCCGTGGAACCGCACCTCCGAGGAAGAAGCAGTTGTTGTCCGCCTTTGGGTCTACCAAGGCGAAAGTCCCGATGGCCGAGTCCAAGGCCGCGAGCTCGGCACATGCCGTGGGTGCTTTCCGTCCTTCGGTGTAGGGAAGCGCGCCTGGCACGCCCCTCGGGTCAGGCTCGGGGGCTTCTGGCTGGAAGCATTCGACCTGGTCGCTGCACCGAGGGAGGAGCTCGGCCACCCACCTGGTAAGGCACCTCGTCATGCGCCCTCATGAGCAAGGAGTACAACGTCAGGTGCCGGGGGCTCGGGAGTTCATCGCCC
>CBQS010236269.1:0-15244 GCA_900070015.1 Hordeum bulbosum | reverse complement strand
TTAGGAACGGAGGGAGTAGAACAGACAATGTTCCAAGGATTAAATTTTAGGACACAAGTACCTGCGGCTATCTGTACAACTGCCTGCAATTCCTGTCGATCCCTGCTTGCACTAGGGTGTTTGTAATATGCCGCCTTAAGGTAAGCGACTTCTACACATTTATATGCTAAAGCAGCAGCAGCCGTTTCCTTGCACCGTTCATAGGCACGAGCACAAAAGCTGGACAGTCAAATAAAAAGAAAAATCCATTTTAGCAGATAATACACTTTAAAGGTGACAATGAAGCATGACTTAACGGAAGTAGGCTGAAGGGGTGAACAGTGGTCTCTATAGTGAGGATACCATTCAACGTGGGCGTTTGTGAAATAGACGACTCTTTGATCAATGCTGCATTACATTTCTTTTAGTACTGTAGCAATGAGAGTACCTCTCCAATCTCTGAAATGATAAGAAGGTTCCAGATTTATTGACGTGGCTACTTTGGTTTACAATTTGAAGTCAACACGTGAAATTTATCAAAACCTGCATTTTCAAATTGAGCTCTTTTACGGTGATTGGAGAGTTACGAAATGTAATTTCGTGCAACTCCCTTTTTGATTTTTTCCCACCGTTGATTTTAGCATGTTAATTAAAATATTCTATTTAATCAATAAGGGTATTATATGGTCCGTGGCTTTTTCTTGGAAACATTGTGTGTGACTGTCACATATTGCTGATCCCATCTCACGAGTGCGTAGATGGCGGCGACGGCATGTGGACCTGGAGGCGACGCCGTCGGCGCGAGGGCCTGGGGCGACGACGCCATCTTGTGAACCGGAGTCGATGGCCGCCTTCCCGACGCGCCTCCCGAGCCGTTCCTCAAATCGAGAGCCGCGGCGGCTCTCCCAGGCCGCACCATTATGGAAGCCGCAGCCGCTCCGCCGAAGTCGATGAAGACCTGCTCCAGAGCGGCCCTAAAGCTTTGAGGCTCTAGTTTGGTCTTTTTTTTATACGTGCTCCTCTAATCTTAGTAGTGACGCATTGGTTTTGGGGATTAACAACAGTAGTATAATCCATGGTTAATTGGATCTGTGTTGCATGATGGTACTAGTGGTTAGTACCAGCCCTGCAAACTGATTTGAGGATGAATAAATAGTTGAACCTTCTAGTTAGCTTCTCGTTGTATTATGGCTCGCTGGATTGCAAGTGCCAGGGCTAATTTTAGTGGGTGTTTCAATTAGACTAGTACGAAAGTTAGATATAGCTTGCGTAGTGCAAAGTAATTTGTTAATTGCAGTCTAGATAAAATGGCACTGGGACAATGTTAACCGGTGAGAGGAGATACATTGAGTTTTAAATATATATCCATATGCTATCTTGGTACAATATTCGACAACTTTGTATGTGAAGGGTGGTTTTTCAGACAACCTTCGGTATCGAGGCAAGTTCATGACGGACCTCTTTCATTGTATGCATGGTTGTCTTGTTGTGTGTGCTTCAGTGTACTCCCTCTGTAAACTAATATAAGAGCGTTTAGATCACTATTTAGTGATCTAAACGCTCTTATGTTAGTTTACGGAGGGAGTACTTTGTTATTCACATTTGGTGTTTCAACTCGATTCTTCCAGTGTCAGTCATGCTATTTGACAATTATTAATACTTTATACTCCCTCCGTTATTAAATATAAGTCTTTTTAGAGATTTCAACGTGAAATACATTAAGAGAAAAATAAGTGAAACTACACTAAAAAATATGTCTATATACATCCATATGTTTTTTTTGAGGAATATATACATCCATATGTAGTCCATACTGAAATCTTTAGAAGACTTATATTTAGAAAAGGGGGGAGTAGTTTATCAATTTTCTCTATCATGCAGCTGTTGATACCTCATGGTCTTATAAGCTCAATAGTGTCTCTTCCGATAGTGGTGTAGCTTGGGGAAGCAATGCCTTAGGGACACGGGGCAAGAAGAAGTACTCAAAATTCCGTAGCCTGCTCGGATTTAAGGATGATGTGTGAGCTCCATGTGTAAGCCTTTTATTCTGTACAGTGCCAAAAGCTATGTGTTAGATTTATTTATGAGACCCAAGCTATGTATGAGAATGTTGTAATGTCTGAGACCTTAGTTCTTGAATTATGCTCCGTTTTCGCATATTTTGGTCTTTTGAACATATGAAATGCCCATGATGGACTAATGCTGGCTAAACGCTTTCAAATTTCATGAACACCTGAATCTATTGGCTTCCTCTCCTCTTCTCCGCACACCTGAATCTATTGCAACTTTCCACGAAATTCCAGAAGTCCTACATCGTCCTCGTCGCGGAGTTGCGGCTCTACTGCCCACCGCCGCCGACGAAGTCCTCGCTTCCATAGTTGACTCAAATGTATGTATTTGTTATTCTGCTTGCTGACAGCCTTTCCAGCTTGAAGATTACTGAAGCTGTTTATTATTCTGTAGATATCAGGTGATATAAATGAAGAGATGGAGGCTCATAACCAAATGCTGGGCATAATGGTATGTTGTATCTACTACTTGAACCTTATCTTCCCCCAAAGATCTGAATGTACTGCTGCTGCTATCTTAGGAACACATGCCTCGTTCAGGGGAATGGCAGATTCATCAAGGGGATTTCTATCTGGAACAGTGGACAAATTCAAGATGGTAAGCGGCCGGATTAAATAACTCGCCATGCATCTTCTGCTCCTATTCTCCCGAGACTGATTCATGTTTCCATGACTGTATAGGTGTTCAAGACCAAATCGAGCAGAGGATGGGAACCCTCATTGTCAGCGCCCCTGATGAGGCTGACGAAAGCTACTGAAGACACAGGGGAGAAGCGAGAGAACAACCAGCCTGCTCGTGGGACGGCGGGCAGGCCCACTCGCGATCGCAAAATTTCCTAGTGGCTTGCAAGCCCATACTGGGCCCGCTAAGGCGGGTGTAACGACTCTGTCTTTTTAAGCTGGCGCGCAGCTGGTGTTGGGGTGGCGGTGGACGGACGGCTTCGGCCATGCGAGTCGCGTGTGCGTGTAGTGGAAGCTAGCTGTGAGGGTGGATGGGTGGATAGCTGTAACCCGAATCCCGATTGTTCTAGATCTTAGCTAGTTCCTCACATCTAGTATCAGAGCCTTCGATCCTGGAGATTCCACACCACGTCTACGCCACGCGATTCAGGCTCCAGCAGCGGCGGGTCGCCATGGACAAGCTGTCCTCCGAAGGGCGGCAGATTCAGGAGCTTCTTCGAGCGGATTTCGAGGAGTCCCTCGACCACAAGTTCAAGGCGCACGGCGACGAGATCATACAGTCCGTCAGCAAGATGCTCAAGGACACCACCGCGGCTCTCGACGGCCTCATCTCCACGCGGATCGACGGCGCCAGGACTAAGCTCAGCCTCGACGTCGAGCGGATCCGGTCGGAGCTCGAGCGATGCAGCAAGGACGAACCCGCTGGCAAGAGGGCGAGTTCGTCGGCGGGCAAGGAAGTTGGGGACGGCCGTGAAGCTCCCGCGGCGGATCCCCTTGGCTTCAACAAGTTCCACCGGGGGAAGGCACATCACGTTTATGTGCCTCCTCCGGTCAGAGGTGCGCGTGATTCTGGCTCTCCCCATGAATTTTTTTCGCCTCGCGAGCATGCTATTTCTGAAGTCTCTGACGCCTACCAACCTGTGCCGCATGTGGAACTGCCTCGTTTCGACGGCGCGAACCCGCGTCTCTGGCAATCTCGCTGCGAGGATTATTTCAAGCTCTGGGGTACTCCTGCGTCGAGGTGGATTTCATTCGCTACGTCTCAATTCGAAGGTGCAGCAGCGCGTTGGTTGGAAGCAGTGCAGCGCCGTTCACCAAATTTGCACTGGCCAGAATTCTGTCAGCTGTTGATGCAGAGGTTCGCTGCAACCAGCAGCAGACTCTGGTTAGGCAGATGTTCCGCATTGCTCAGGAGTCCACGGTGGCCGATTATGTGGAGCGGTTTGCCGAACTATATGATCAACTCTCTGCCTATGGAGATGCCAGTTTGTATTACACCACTAGGTTCATTGATGGGTTGAAGCCAGGTGTGCGCATGTCAGTAGCGCTACAGAAACCACAAGACTTGGATACTGCTTATGATCTGGCCCTGCTCCATGAGGAATTGAGTGACACCAGTTCATTGAGTTTCCCTGCTAAGAAGTCCCCATCAACCACCAGATCCGTGCCTAGCACTCAAACGGGCACTGATAAAAGGAATTTTGAAGCAGCTAAACCAGTTCCATCTGAGGACAAGTGGAGTGCCCTGCGTTCTTACAGGAGATCAAAAGAACTTTGTTTCACTTGTGGGGAAAAGTGGTCTAAAGATCATCAATGCAAGGCTTCAGTTCAGCTTCATATTGTGCAGGAGATGATAGAGCACATACAGAGTCATGAACAAAATTCTCAAGAGTGCTCGGACAGTGACTCTGATAACTTGATGTTGCTGTCAGCTGCGGCAGTTTCTACTGAATTACATCCTCTAACACTGAAGTTAGGAGTTGTAGTGCAAGGGCAATCACTCATATTCTTGGTTGACTGTGGTAGTACCCACTGTTTCATCAACACTGCCTTGGTTCCTGTCCTTCAAGGGATCAAAAATATTAACCCAATTACAGTAACAGTTGCTGGTGGTGCTCACTTGCTGTGTTCTCAGGTTGTGCAACAATGTGATTGGGAATGTCAGGGTAATAAGTTCCAAACAGATTTCAGGCTCCTTCAGCTGGGCAGTTATGATGGGATTTTAGGATTGGATTGGCTGGCTAGTCATAGTCCTATGGTCATTGATTGGGAACAGAAATGGTGTTCTTTCCAAGATCAGCAGAAGGTGGTGACATTACAAGGTGAACTACCACATCAATGTGCTTTCACAATTATGAGCATAGAACTGTCTAGTGATGCAGAATCTCCTGATCATATTCCAGAAGTGCAAGCTCTGTTAGACAAATTTGCTGTTGTGTTTGAAGAACCAAAAGGCTTACCTCCCAGAAGGAAGTATGATCACACCATACCCTTGGTTCCAGGAGCTAGACCTGTGGCTATCAGACCATATAGAGTAGCTCCTCATTTGAAAACTGAAATGGAGAAGCAAGTTCAGGAACTGTTAAAGAATGGTATGATCAGATTGAGCCACAGTCCCTTTTCTTCACCTGTTCTTATGGTTAAGAAAAAAGATGGTACTTGGCGTATGGTAATTGACTATTGACTATAGACATCTGAATGCTATCACAATGAAGAGCAAATACCCCATTCCTGTAATAGATGAACTATTGGATGAGTTACAAGGTGCTTGCTGGTTCACTAAATTGGACTTGAGAGCCGGATATCACCAGATTAGGCTTGCCCCTGGAGAAGAATTTAAAACTGCATTCCAAACTCATGAAGGCCACTATGAGTTTCTGGTTATGGGCTTTGGATTGTCTGGTGCTCCTGGTACATTCCAGGGAGCTATGAATACTGATTTGCCTGCCTTGAGAGAGTTTGTGCTAGTCTTTTTTGATGACATCTTAGTCTTCAGCAAGACCCTAAAAGAACACTTGGTTCATGTTGAAAAAGTGCTTAGCACTCTTGAGGAGAAACAGTGGAAGGTGAAGCTTAGCAAGTGTGCTTTTGCTCAACAGCAAGTCTCCTACCTGGGCCACATCATTAGTGACAAGGAGGTTTCCACTGATCCATCTAAAATCTTGGCTGTCCAACAGTGGCCTACACCTACAAATGTTAAGCAGATCAGAGGGTTTTTAGGGCTCACTGGTTATTACTGGAAGTTCATAAAACATTATGGCATGATCAGCAGACCCTTGACTGAACTCTTGAAGGAAGGTACTGTGTTTGCTTGGACTCCAGATACTGAGGCTGCCTTCACCACTCTCAAGCAAGCTCTAGTTCAAGCACCAGTCCTGGCTTTACCTGATTTTGCTTTGCCCTTTGTAGTGGAAACTGATGCTTGTGACACTGGCATTGGTGCAGTTCTGATGCAAAATGGACACCCCTTAGCTTTTGTCAGCAAGGCTCTGGGGCCAAAAAACAGAGGACTATCTGTGTATGAGAAGGAATACTTAGCCATTCTGTTGGCAGTTGAACAATGGAGATCTTATCTACAGTTCCAAGAGTTCACCATTAAGACAGATCAGAAAAGCCTCATCCATCTTTCTGATCAGAGACTGCATACACCTTGGCAGCAGAAAGTGTTTACTAAGTTGTTGGGGCTCAATTACAAGATCATCAACAAGAAAGGGGCTGAAAATTCAGCTGCTGATGCCCTTTCCAGAAGACCTCATCCATCTTCCTAGCTGTTAAGTGTATCCTCAGCACAACCTTCTTGGTTGCAGGAGATTTCTGACAGCTACATTGAGGATAACAAGGCTCAAGAGCTACTGCAGCAACTAGCAGTTGATCCATTGTCCAAACCTCACTACACCTTGGTGAATGGCTTAATCAGGTACAAGAATTGCATTTGGATTGGTTGTGATCAGAAGTTGCAAGCAAAAATATGCCATGCTTTCCATGCTAGCCCATTGGGAGGGCATTCAGGATTTCCTGTCACTTACAGGAGAATACAATCCTTGTTCAAGTGGAATGGGATGAAAACTATGGTTAAGGAGTTTGTACAGTCCTGTGTTACTTGCCAGCAAGCAAAACCTGAAACAGATAACTATCCAGGATTGTTATCTCCCCTAGCAGTACCCAACAAGGCCTAGGAAACAGTCACTATGGATTTCATCTCAGGGTTGGCATCTTCAGATCACTTTGACTGCATTATGGTTGTCATTGATAAGTTTACCAAATATGGTCACTTCATTCTAGTCAAACATCCATATAATGCCTCTAAGATTGTGGAGCAATTCTTGGACTTTGTGTACAAGCTACATGGTATGCCCTTGTTCATCATCTCTGACAGAGACCCTGTTTTTACCAGCCAGTTTTGGCACATGATCACAAGAAAGACTGGAACTACACTGAATATGAGTACTGCTTACCACCCTGAGACAAATGGCCAAACTGAACGGGTTAATCAGCAAGTTGAATGTTACCTCAGGTGTTTCATTTTTGCACATCCCAAGAAGTGGAGTAAGTGGTTGTCTCTTTGTGAATTCTCGTACAACACCAATTGGCACTCCTCACTAGGCAAGTCACCATTTGAAGTTCTTTATGGGCAAGCACCGCGGTACTTTGGCATTACTCCTGATGATACTGTTGCTCCTATGGATGTGCAACAATGGTTGGATTCTAGAGCAATTGTGCAAGCTTCTGTGAGGCAACATTTACTCAGGGCCCAGCAGCGCATGAAGCTTCAGGCTGACAAGCACAGAACTGACAGAACTTTCGCTGTTGGTGATCATGTTTTTCTCAAAATGCAACCCTATGTGCAGTTGTCAGTGGCTCCAAGGACTAACCACAAATTGTCATTCTGATACTTTGGGCCATTTCAAATTCTAGAACGCATTGGCGAAGTGACCTATCGTCTGGCTCTACTTGTCAACAGCAAGGTACATCCGGTTTTCCATGTTTCACAACTTAAAAGGTTCATCTCTCCCAAGTATACAGTGCAGCCTTCCTTGCTTTCGCCGGATGTCGCCTTCCAAGTTCCAGTGCGTGTCTTGCAACACCGAGTGAGGCGCAAGAACAATCGCTCCATTGCTCAAGTCCTGGTGGAATGGAGTGGGGCAACACCTTCTGAGCCAACTTGGGAAGACAAAGACGCTTTGCAGCAGCTGTTTCCAAGGGCTCCGGCTTGGGGTCAAGCCGTCTCTCAAGAACGGGGGGATGTCAGCGCCCCTGATGCGGCTGACAAAGCTAATGAAGACACAGGGGAGAAGCGAGAGAACAACCAGCCTGCTCATGGGCCGTCGGGCAGGCCGACTTGCGATCGCAAAATATCCCAGTGGCTTGCAAGCCCATACTGGGCCCGCTAAGGCGGGTGTAACGACTCTGTCTTTTTAAGCTGACGCGCAGCTGGTGTTGGGGTGGCGGTGGACGGACGGCTTCGGCCATGCGAGTCGCGTGTGCGTATAATGGAAGCTAGCTGTGAGAGTGGATGGGTGGATAGCTGTAATTCGAATTCCAATTGCTATGGATCTTAGCTAGTTCCTCACACCATTGTTGTAATCTGAATCCCGATTGTTCTAGATCTTAGCTAGTTCCTCACACTCATGGCGTCGTTCCTCGGCTCTTCATGCTAGTATGTACTTCCTGACCAGGTAGCAGGATCCTTGGGTTGGGCGTGCTTGCGGTGCGCGGTCCTGACTCAGCGTTCGTCCACCGTGCCAGGTAACCTGACCTAACCCGGCAGGGGAGGCGTCGGCGTTGCTGCGGCATGCTAGGTCAAGTCCAGTGTGCCGGCGGCTGATGGAGACGATTCACAAGTCCGGCTGCCGGCTGTTGTTGACCTCATTGCCGGCGAAGGTGTTCAGCGGGGCCGGGGCCAACGAGCCAAGGAAGTTGGGCGCCAGCAAAAAAATATCGGTGCGACGAGCGAGGCGGGATAGGAAACGAGCGGCGATCTGAGTCGTTCGGCAGTTTTGCAAGAAAATTCTGTGTGCAATTTACATATTCCCTTGACGAATCTACCCTTTGGAAAAAAAAGGTCTCACCAAAAATATGTAACGGTCCCACCGTTATTTGTAATTTCCTGTAATTTCAATCTCATAACTCCTCGTAACTTTTATTTTTCCACCGTCAGATTGAGGTGGATAGACGGCTTCTGAATTCGCCAATCACCATAACAGTTGTATTTTAAATTTAGAACACCAATTCCATATGAAAATAAAATAAAGATAAATTGCATCACAGGTGCAATAACTTAGAAGGTGGGTGCAACTAGATTAAATGACTTCACAATTCTCAATCATCACAAAATTTGTTTGAGTGGTGCAGTGCAAGGCGGGAATGCAACTCAAAAAATATCGCAAATATTTGATACAATTAAATCTCAGGTGGGTCAAGAACTAAGTAAAGAATACTTCTCAGTTTTACCCAAAGGAGTTACACTCATTTGTATCTCGCAACCACAATATACACATTAAACCACTTGGTAAAAGATACATATTAAAGAGGCAAGTGTACAGCTAGCTTACTCGCAGAGGTTTGCAGTTTCAGAGTACATCTTCATTGACTGAGCTGCATCAGCTGGTCCCGAACTATCGATACTAGGAGTTTCCAAAAGAGACGCAACATGCAGAAACTTCAAAGCCGCTTTGAAGTATAGGCCTGTACTTTCAAGTTCTTGTCCCTTATTCTGCAGGTGGATTGTGGTCAGAACATACAAAAGAAGTTGATAAAATGGGTAAATCATGCTCAGAAAACATTTAAAACGAAATGGGAATCAACAACCTTCATATGATTCGCCATATGCTTTAAGTCTCGAGCTTCCTTAAGAGCAAACGCAACCATACTATTATCCTTCGTAACTGTACTTGCAGTGTCTGAATTATTGGAAATTGCTTGCCTCATAATGCCATGTTGATAGCCAATTTCAATATTGGACCCCCTCAAATGTGCTTTCATTTTGGAAGCATCAGATTTTACTGGAGTGGAGTGGACCTCTGATTTGCCTTCTTTCAGATGCATATGGGCAACTTGAGCAACAATGGGCTTCCTCATCTTTTGATTATCAATACGATGCTGTGATTTCTCTTTTCCAATTGACTCCTGTGACTGTTTTTTTTCACAACTCACTGCACTTGAATCAGCATTCAGTGATCCACCTTTTCCAGTCATTCTACCATGAGAAAGCCTTTCGCTATTAAAGTTTCCCAATGGTGATGAAGAGACTGAATCAGCTGGAGAGCCTTTTGCTTCTTGTGAGTTTTTGTTTCTCCGAGAGCTCGAGATCTTTGAAGAACTTAAAGTAGCAACAGTAGATGTCTGGAGATAGGCCGCATCTGGCTTTCTATTGGGTTCAGCCGATTCCAAAGCCTGCCTGGGAGGTAAATTTTCCCAAAGTTCTGACGGAACTTCTTTTCCAGTAACATATTTGTTATCGGCAACTAGCTCATTGTTTAGACACCCCTCAGCAGAAAACAACATTATATCTGCATCCCACACTTCTACAGATCTAGTATCCACCTTGGACATAAGTTCTTCGGACTTCGTTATCTTTGGCTTCCTTTCCTTCGAGTTCTCATTCTTTTCTCCTTTGCTTACGTGGTCCACTGAATATTGCTGAATCTTCTCACGTCCTTTCACTATCTTTTTCTTGCCAGACAAATCTAATCTTTCCATGCCTTCATGATGTTGTTTATTCTCCTTACCAAAGGATGCATCCTCATCATCAATCTTCTTAGTTTTTTCCAATAAATCATACTTGGAAGAAACTTTTCCTTTGTGTAAAGAAATGTCACCTTGTTCACATGAACTCTCTATGTTTTTTTCCTTTGCAGGGAAAGTCTTGGTTTTGTCAGGAACTTTTCCATCAGTTAAATCACATCCATGATTCCAATCTCTGTCAAAATGATGCTGATCCACTTTTTTAGTTTTCTTAAATGTTTTGTATTCATCTTGATCAATCCCACGTTTCTTAGACTTTTCCACAAGATCTCCTGTATTTACATTGGAAGTAATATGTCAGCGAGAAATGCAAATAACTAAAGACAGCATATAATGAAAATGCATCATAAGGTAGTGCATATCATACAGAGCGCCAGTAACAAATATGAAAGAGAGAAGAACCTCCGTCTGAGTAACTATTGTGCTTAAGCGTCTGCCTTTCCACAACATAGTCAGCTGATTTGCTCACTGGGCCTAGTCCATTTTTGCTCGCACAATCCCTCTCAAAGCGATAATGCTCAACGCTTCTTTTATTTTTGGAAGGGGTCAGTTGGTTGCTCATTAGAAGAATTGACGATGATGTGTGGTAAGAACTCTCAACTAGATCGTTTCCACCTCTCAGAGTACTTTTCCTTTTTCTACTCTGCTCAAATTGTCCACTTATACTGTAGGTGCTGGACGCTGCTATACCTGCAGCTGCGGTGCGAAGACCACCAGTGGCAGGGACTTCAGTGGAATACAGTGCATTCAGAGCATCTGTTGTTTCATCCTCACCAATGTCACACCTATTCATCCCAGGTCTGCAAACAATTTGAATTACACTTTTAGCAATGGAAAACACCGCCCTCAGAACCGTTTATGAAAAGTTATTGCATAACCTGATTTCAATACTAAGATAATCATAAGAGGCATCTAATAATGATTGAGTTATTTTATTAGAAATCGCGTTAATGTGGTCGGAGAAAAATATCCGTGTCAGATCCAATTGGAATAATCGATCAAGTTGAGCATGCAAACCAAGTATTAAGATAAGTCGTCACAGGTAAGATGCTAGTTATCGTGTATAGATACCAATGCATGCATGTAAAGGGGTAGCAGTATCGTCAAACACGAAGCATAAAGAAGCGCGCAAGCATTTCTTAGGCTTATGCACAGACTTGAACTTACAGCCAGTTAAGCATGCTACATTTCCATTTCTTTGGGAGCATAGAAGGGATCATCCCATATGGTAGGAGACGCCATTTTTGGCACACGTCACAGCATACCCAATGATCCTTTATCACAACAGGTGCAGAAAGAGGACCCCCGTTTCTAGCTGTTATCAATCTGGTTGAAGGCACATGCAACTCTTGTTCTTTTGAAGCTGGAAATTTTCCGTGTTCTATACTGGCTGGGATCTCTTCCTTTGCTGCCACAGACATATCAGATTCCTTCTTATTGTCACTCCTATTCTCTTTTTGTCGCAACTCGCAACGGGCACTTCTGTTCTCCAACATATCCCTTTCCTTGTCTACTTGAGATCTGATAGGCAGGTCTTCACCAAGATCTTTATGCAAATTTGATTTCGTTTTGTTTTCAAAATGATTAAAGTTTAATTGAGAGTCAGTCTTCCTATCTTTAACTGCTGCTGAAAAATGGGTACACTTGTTATCTTCCATTAAATCAGATGATGCTGCAGAACTGATTTTGTGTTCGTTTGGCATTCTCTTGACCTCAGTTTGGTAATTATCTCCACCAAGTTTGTCACTGGCAAATTTTTCTTTGCCAGGGGCCTTCTTCAAATCATCACATGGTACCTCCCAATCCTTCTTGTCCTCATTGCCTTCAAAATTAATTATGTCTGCTTCAAATTCTCTATCAGGTTTTACTTTGCTCTCTTCCTTCCTATAAAATGGAGAGTGTTGGTCACTAGAAATATCCCTCTCTTCTAAACACGTGTCCACTTTGTTAGCTTTAAATATTACTTTGCCCTTCCCTCGGTAACCAGTTCTTGATTTCTCAAAACAACCATTTTCTGTATGCATTGTTGTCACTCCTTTGGTGGCTTCAGTTTTATCTGTTGCCAGCTCATCGGCACCCATTTGTTCATTCAGTTGAACACCTTTTTGTTCATATACCCTGGATACATATGCATTTCTTGCTGATTCTTCTAAAAAATGGGTCACTGTTTTTAACTTTGTGGTTGGGATACCAGAAAAGCAGGGTATACTGGGCGTGTCCGATATAATCTTTTCACAGGCGGTCTCCTCGCTCATGATTTTGTTAGTATCATCTACTATAATTCCAGTATTTGTATTTATAGACTTCTTTTTCTTACTTCCTAAATTTTCCCCCTTAGATATCTGGTCTCTGAGCCGTCCAACATGTAGAGCAGGCTCTGAATGGCCTCCATATGTACCAGGTACATTTTCCACATCCGAATATTCTCCACATTCATTTGACAATGGAGAAACCTTATTTGTTAACTGCAGAATGTTACAATGCAGAGGTGATAGCAAGAATCCTCCAGGAACTGAAAAGCATGTCATGTTCTGATTGATCATGCAAAGGGAAAAGTAACAGTTACTTATTTTGTCAGGCTTATCAGTTCAATAAGCGCTAATAGAGCTTATACAGCAATTTACCTGGAAAATTGTACGAGGAGATTCATCTGGCACATTGTTAAACTCAGGAGAGAGCCCCTCAAGACCATCAGGACTTACCCCCTCAGACGATGAGGACGAAATATCAAGGCCCAGACCACTGTATATAGATGCCTTTTTTTTCACCAAAGGATTACTGGAACCAACTCTGTATATAGATGCCTTTTTACAGAAATCACCAGATGAAGGTGCAGTGGTACCATTATTTTGGGAAATAGGTTCGACTGCTACAGTTGATGGGTTTTGACGCAAGCACTGCATTTAGTAATAAACACACTATAAATACTACACAAATGTATTGCATATACTGGTGAACAACAGCAGAACGGAATTGAATAAAGCACCTCAGCTGGGTGTTGGTGAAGTGATATTGTGGTGCTAATGTTTGCCACCATAGGTGAGCTTCTTCTGCCTTGAGGCAAAGGAGTAGGAGAACGCTGGTGTGTGGGCAGAAAAGAACCATAACCACCAAATTTGAGGCCTGCCACAGAGTATGCCCTGCTCAGTATCTCCCTAAGACACATTGAGAGAAAGCAACCAACATCAAGCCTTTAAAATACCTAGGTTCTCTGCAGAAACTCCTCCTTGAAAATCTTTCTGAAAGTGTCCTAGAACATGCTGAAGCTTTTCATCCTGAAAGTGGACACGTAAGAAAGGAATGAATAGCAGTTGACATGCGAGGAAACAAACCAAATACTATAATGTAGCAGCATTCCTTGCTCAAAGGTGACGCTTTTAGCAAGAAAGATGGTAAAACGGTCAAGGTTTCCCCATTCCAACAGACGGGGCAACCGCCAAATCCGGTACAGCCCCCCATTTTGAGTTCCCGCGAATTCGAACTGATCGAGCCGCTCCATCGCATTGAAACTAGCACCTGCTCCGCCGAATCAACGGGACGACAGCGACATTCCACGAGGCCAACAGGCCGAGGGAGATAGAGGGAGGGAGGGAGGGAGGGAGGGAGAGTACGAACGATGTAGGATAGCGCGACGTCGGGGTCGAGGAAGGCGTCTTGGTCAGAGCAGGCCTCCCCCTCCTCCAGCTGGACGTCGTCCGCCATTCCCCGGGGTTCTCTCCTCGCGTGGCGGGGCTGGGGCCGGGATTGAAGCTCAAACTCCGCTCCTCTCTCCTGTCCCGCCGTCGACGTCTCGAGCTTTCCTCTTCTTTTTTACCCCCCCTCCTTTTTCGCCACGCCTCTTTCCGGTTGGGTTTGGGTTGGTTGGTGCTGTGTGTACCGTCACCTGTGCTGCGTGGACCTTCGGTTGCCGCCTCGCGTGTAGTCTGTCGCTTTGGAAGGGAATTTCTTTGCTGAGTGGGAATTAGGGGCCATTGTGATTGGGGTAAGGAAGACGGAGGAAGTGTTTTTAGGGAGTCACATCAATCATGTGCAGCATCACGACTATATACTACAATATGATATCGTATCACTATGGTGTGCAAGTTTTCACGAAACCCGACAATACTCAGATAGCTAGTTTCAATAGGTATGAAGGTATTCGCTAAGATGGTGGGGCTATCAAGTTGTAATGGCAAGGAAAGAAAAGTTTGTGATGAAATGGATACCTTCATCACACTAAACCTTTCACAAAGTAGGGGTGGACCGGCCTGCTTTCGGTTGAAGTTGGTCTCAAAGGATGGGTAGTCGTCATCGATATCGATCGTCGATGGTTGATGTAGGTGATGAATCAATACAAGTCATCGGTTGTTGTTGAAGAAGTAACCGTCCCTAAGTAGCCAAAACACCTTAGGAGACTCAAATCACAACTCAAGCAACCACAAATGCAATGGAAATCAAAGTGGGTTAGGTTGCGGAAGTCTATGATGGTATTGCAGATGATATGGTGGAGGGCCTAGGAAAACTTACCAAAATTTGAAAATTGATGGTGTCAAATGATGGTGGAACTAATTTTTTGGGATGGTGGATGTCAATATGTACAAAACAAGCTAAAGAACGTCGAAACGGAATCCATATGAATTAGTTATGGCCGAAAGAGTGAAACATAGGAGGCTGAAAACTGCACGGGCCGGACATCCGGAGGCTATGCCGAATTTCCGTGCACTGCTGTCTAGAGTCGTCTCTTTTGGCGCTCTAGGGGTGGATGTCTGACCGGGGCCCCGAATGTCTGGCCCGACAAATCCAGATCGCGATTTGGGGCTCGAAAACTCGATTTGGGACGGAAATGAGCGATTCCAAAGCCAAAATTGAAGGGGAGAAGGGAAACTAGGGCTAGGAGATGCACGCGGGAGGGGGGTAGATCCACTTTCCAAACACTAGATCCATGGATCAAAATCAACAAAAACTCATAAGAACAACTATGCTCTCTCCGTCATGAGGATAGAAATTATAAA
>CBQS010236069.1:0-12921 GCA_900070015.1 Hordeum bulbosum | reverse complement strand
CAATTAGAGCATGAACAATAGACGATTACCATGAACAAGTAAATATGATAATAACCACTTTATTATTGCCTTTAGGGCATATTTCCCACAACCAGTCATTCGCACAGCTGCATGCGTGGCCCCGGGTCCCACCATTCAGCCTCATGGTTAGGGGGAGCTCGGGTGGATCTAGATTTTCTCCTGAATTTTATTCCGTATTAGGTGCATTTCATTTCAGGCATGTTTCCATTTGTGTATATTGCATATTTGGCATATTCTGTTTCTCGCATATCCTATTTTTCCAAATTTGGCAGAATTGAGTTTGATTCAATAAAGACATTTTCATCATATGGACATAAGCATTCTATATATGATTTGGGGTAGAAAAAATCCAATTAATCCGTCTGTGGCATTTTTTTTGCATTTTGAGCAAGTTCTGTTGCATGTCATTTTTAATCATATTGCATTTCTGAATTTTGTGTGAATTAATGCATGCACCATATAAATAAACTTTAAACATGAGTTAGGAGCATTTTCATGTGTACTTGCTAGAGGTATTTTGGCCATGCCATGAATTCCATGTCTAGCTACTCTGTTCATCTTGTGAACATGCTATGCCAATGTTGTTAAATTTGTGTTATATAAATTTCACTAATTCTGAAATAGTTTTGTCAACATTGCATTTTTTCTTAGATGATTGCCATAGATTCATAGCTCCTTTGGAGATGACCATTTTGGATGATCTGAACTACATGTTACGTACTACCTTGCTATAAAAAGGGATGCCATGGAAAAAACTGGCTGGATATTTAATTCTTGCCTCAAGCATGTCAACATGTTAACATTGCTGTTATGCCTACCCTTTTTGTCACTAAGTGTCAGAATCAACATCTTTCAACATTGCCTTTTGTATTGATGAATCCCATGGATCTGTGGTTCCCATGAGGAAGTTCATGTTGAATGGATTGAAGTCCATGTTGTCTATTACCATGATGTGCAATTGCATGCCACGATAAGTTCTGTAGCCTCTTCAAATCGTGCCATGAAACTGCCATCATGTTAACTCAGTTATGTGAAAATCTATGCATTTCACCAAGTCATAGCGTGTAACATCATATTGACATGTTGTGGGCTTCATTCCAATTAATACATGACTCTAATCAACTTTAACATTTTGGATGAAATGATGTGCATGAAACATACTACAACCACATATCTTGCTTGAGCATTTTAGGTTCATGTAGCTTGCTGTTTTGATGGTTGCAAAGTGCTATGTTGCTGTTGTTGGCAGATTACATTGCATTATTGTTTTGAGCACTATGTGAGTTCTATGCATTTTTTTCATGATATTTATGTCCATTTCATCTAAAATTCCATATCTTATCCAATGGCATGCTTGGTATGCCAAGATTTTGCCTCTACCCTTCCTCATTTCCTGTTCTATCACCTTTTTCTTTCATATCTTTTCATGAGTGTTTTGAGAGATCCGTAACTCCGATTGCTACGATCTTTACATGCATTTGGATCGATTTCATGCGCAAAATCCACATTTTCCATGTTCATGGATGTCCAAATATTTAATATTGCCGTTCTTTACAGAATGTTAAAAATAAATAACTTGCATATGGAGTGTTGTTTGATCCATGCTTCGCATGGATCAAGGCTTCATTTAATATGGCTAGTGTAGGAGTGCCATGCTAAATATAATAAATGGTCATGCATCATTCTTGTTTGTACATTATGCCATGGTTGTATTTTTATTGGATGCTTGTTCTTTCTTGTGGGTAGTACCGGGTGACGAGTCTGAGTTCGACGAACTTGTCGAGAATGGTTACGAGGGGCAAGCTTATTATCCCAATGAAGAAAAACAAGGCAAGATGATCATTACCCTAGATAAAATTACTATCTTTGCTATGCTAGTTGTCTCGTTTCTATCGCTATGTCTCTCTTCCTACCACTTGTGTGTCAAGCCTCCCATAATGCCATGATAAGCCTCTAACCCTCCACATCCTAGCAAACCGTTGTTTGGCTAAGTTACCGCTTGCTCATCCCCTCTTATAGCGTTGCTAGTTGCAGGTGCAGGTGGATCCATGTGATAACATGGATATCTTTAGGATATCACATTATTCTTGCTATTTAATTAATGCATCTATNNNCTTGGTAAAGGGTGGAAGGCTTGGTCTTTTTCTCGGTGTTTTGCTCCATCCTTGACACACGAGTTTCTGTTTACCGGTGTTATGTTTCATATTAAGCGCTCGTAACATGGTTGGGGTTGTTATGGGGACCCCCTTGATAATTCATTTTGGGATAAAACTCTTCCCGCAAGGCCCAACATTGGTACTACATTTTCCTAGTAACTAATAAAACTTGCATGATAATTAATCAACAAACCGTACTAGTGCTCCTCATGAGTGTTGGTCCAAAAGGGCAGACTGCGGGGCTACCATGGGGAAACTCGTGGTTTGATTTTACTTGTAGTGTGACCCATATGGGAGTGCCTTGAGGACGAGATACACATGGCTCCTATAAGGATCTGGTCTACCAGGCGGTCTTGCTGGATTTGCTTTACCTTGAATGAATGCCTTGTGCACTGGGATTCTAAGGACACTTTGGGCTATCTTGAGGTTGAGGTTTTCCATCACAGCTTGTGGCTAGTTTGTGATGTATGTGTTGGAGCACCCCTGGAGGGTTAAATCTTTCTGAAAGCCATATGTGTGGTCATGTAGCAACTTGGAAATTTAATAATACATATTTATAGAAAACTTGAAGTAAAATCAATTAAAATACACCAACCATGTGAGTAACTATGATTGTCTCTTCTCAAGGGAGTTTGGGAAGAGAACACAATGGGGTTACATTTGACTCATAAGTAGGCGTTCTCGATCACTTCTTGGTCATTACTAGTTGATATCCGTTTATGCATAGAACACTCATCTTATTATTGTACTCGTAATTTAGAAATAAAATTGCTTAGTGCTTGCTGTAACCTCACCACTTAACCATGCCATACCTGTAAGCTTAGCTAGTCTTAGTACCCTGGGTGATGAGATTGTTGAGTCCCTCTGGCTCACACATTACTACAACAACACGTATAGGTACAAACGACCCGAGGCAGATGATGCTACATGACTTTACTGCGAGTACAATGCGGAATGTGGCCGCATGTACGTGATGTATCTAGACGAGTAGGAGCGATGCCTTGGTCGACAACCTGGGCTTAGCATGATGGATATCATTTTTCGTTTAATTTCATTCGTAGTCGGACCCTGCTTACGATGAATGATATGGATGAATGTATTTGAGATATTTGTGATGTAGCATGTGGCGAGCGTAAGCCAACTCCATATACCCATATCTTCTTTAGACATACTTGTAAAGTCATCGATTCTTTCGAAGTGACCTGAAATGCGCTTCTACCCGTACTGAGGCCCTCGAGCCGTCGTGAGGAAGTACCACATTTTGGGCTTTACACGTTGGTATCAGAGCAGTACCGACTATAGGAGCCCCTTTCTTGATCAGAACCTTCCCATTGTGGAGTATAGTGAAAAAACTACTTTGAGTCTAGTTATACATCGAAGAGTAGGAATTATTTGTATTCCTCTTCCCATCATTGCTTTGGAGAGGAATCGTGACGTATGAATTTTAATTCTATCCCTCTTCTCACTCAATTTTTTTAAGGATCACGCGGGTATTTTGGAACCTATGCAATTTGTGTGTGACCAAAATTCTGTTCTTGGTGCCTCTTGTGTGACTAGACTTTTTCTGTGGGGAGTGGAGCTCCAAGGGGTACTTGTCGCACTCGTTATCATTCAGTTTCCTTAGTATCTTAGGACAAAGATGTTTCAAATCTCTTCATACTATTTGTGGCGAGAGGAGTCTCGCGCCACCCAGTATCAAGGAGGGGGATTAGATGAACTGCCATATTTAGTATCGTTGTGATTATGAGGGTCTAAGGTAGATGAGTTTCCGAGACCATTGGTTATGTGCTGATGGATGTGATACATTGGAGCATAGTATCATGCTAGGAGTTGAGTGATCAATTTTCTCCATGTATCCGTGGATCCGATTGCATAACCAAAGGATTTCAGGAAGTCTTAGGTGGGAATTCTAGTAGTTATCTAGGTATTTCTTCCAACAAATGTATGATGGGTTGTACATTTGTTCTGAGCAAATGTTAGCTCAATACTTTGTTTTCATTCAAAAGGCTTCCTAATCTAATAATGGTATATCTAATATTTGGAAAGCATTCTTACTAATTCATCATCATCTCTTGTCAATTATGTCCTAATATTCGTTTCCATCTCGAGGATGGATCCAACAACTCGTGGAAATCCGGGTCGTGATGAAGGAGAGCAGTCAAACCCCCCTCCACCCCACCTCCAACTCCTCCTCCTCCTTCGGGGGCATGGCAAGCAGTGATGGCCACAACCAATGTGAATACCCATTGCACAATTTTTTGCAAGGATTTCAGGGTCACCAAGGGAATCAAGGCCATCAAGGGAACTTCAACTATTCGCCTCAATTTGCAACTCTTAATTAGTTTCTCGACAATCAACCCAAGTCGTTCAGTGCATGTCTTTAGCCTATGGATGCTGATGATTGGCTCATCGACATCAACAAACACTTTGAGTGCAACAACGTCAGGCCCGAGGACTATGTCAAGTTCACAACTTTCCAGCTCAAGAACCAAGCGCCTGAATGGTGGCAGTAGTACATGGATTCCACAGGAGGTCGAGTGGTCAGCTTGGCTGAGTTTTTCCATGATTTGAGGGCTCACCTTATCCCAACGAGTGTTGTTGAGGGTATGCGTGAGGATTTCAAAAACCTCAAGCAAGGGAACATGTGTGTCAACCAGTATAACATTGAGTTCTAGAATATCGCTCGGTATGGCAAGTGAGATGTGCCAGACGAAAAGAGCAAGATCTATCAGTTTAGAGGTGTCCATGAAGAAGACCCTCAACTTGCTCTCATTCTCTCAGAGTTGACTAGGTTTGACCATTTCTACAACTCGGCTCTAAGGCTAGAAGAAGCTCAGTCCAAGGTTGAAGCATCCAAGAACAGGTGCAAGGAATCCAACTCTTCTTCATCTTCCTCTCATGTGGTTCCTAAGCAACATAAGTTCCGTGTCCGGAGTCCTCCGTTTTGTCCTCCTCAACAGAAGAAGGAACTTGGTGGTCATGGCTCTTCCAACCCACTCAACCTAGTATTCCAACAGAGACCTTAGGCTCCCAGGATAGGCGGTACACCTCCAGTTGACTCTTGTCCGCTCTCAGAGGTTACTTGTCACAAGTGTGGTCTCAAATGTCACTATGCTCCCAAGTGCACCAACCAAAGGCGCCTCCCACCTCCTCGCCCTTTCAGTCCTCCAGGAAATCTAGTGGTGAAGCATAATCCCAAGTCATCTAGTGTTAACATGGTAAATGTAGATCAAGAGAAGAGTCCCCACAAGTGATCATGGGTACTCTCTCAGTTAACTCTTTTCCTGCAAAAGTTTTGTTTGATTCTAGTGCATCACATTCTTTCATATCATATCCTTTTGCGATCAAGCACAATTTTAATCATAATGAGTTACCAAAGGCGTTAGATGTTGTTTCTCTAGGGAATCTCATGAGTTCTTGTTGGGTGGTTCCAGATGTTTCTATCAAGATGGGAAGTTATTTTTTCTAGCTTCTCCGATTATTCTCGGTAATTCTGACATTAATCTAATTCTTGGTATGAATTGGCTTGAGGCACACAAGGCGCAAATTGATTGTGTGGCTAAAGAAGTCCAATTGACTCATCCTTCTGAAGAGATGATCATTTTCGCTGCTTGAGATGACACCATCCTTCTCTTTTATCTTAATGAGAAGGGCGAAATTTCTGCAATATCTCAAATTCTAGTGGTTTGTGATGTTGAAGATGTTTTTCACGAAGAGTTGTCGAGAATGCCTCCTCATCGGGAAGTGGAGTTCGTCATCAGGCTCGAGCCCGACACAGAGCCAGTTCATCTACGGCCCTACAAGCTTGGGCCATAAGAGCTGAAGGAGTTGAAGAAACATCTTGATGAGAAATAACAATTGGGATTTATCATAGCTAGCTCCTCGCCATGGGGTTGCGGTGTTCTCCTCGTTTAAAAGAAAGACGACGCATCAAGGCTGTGTGTCAACTATCGACCTGTCAACAAGAAGACAATAATGAACTGCTATCCAATTCCAAACATAAATGAATTGTTTGAGCAATTGAAAGGTGCTAAGGTGTTCTCCAAGCTAGATCTTCGAATGGGCTATCATCAAATCAGATCCCGTGAGAAGGATATTCCCAAGACTGCTTTCGTCACCAGCTTCGAATCGTATAAATATAGGTCATTTCTTTTGGCCTAGAAAATGCTCCTCCAACATTCTCCCGCATGATGAACTTCGTATTCTCGCCCTTCAAAATCATTTTCGTCTTGGTGTATCTTGATGATATCTTTGTTTTCTCCAAGACCAAAGAGGACCATGCAGAGCATCTTCGCCTAGTGCTTGAGAAGCTAGGAGATCATCAGTTGCAAAATTCTAAGTGTGAATTCTGGCTCGATGAGGTGTTGTACCTCAAACATATCATCTCTGTCGAGGGCATCACAATAAATCCTGAAAAGGTTGAAGCTATTGTCAAGTGGCATCCTCCTCAAAATGTCAAGCAACTTCGAAGCTTTCTTGGGCTTGCAAGCTATTGTAGAAGATGTGTGGAGAACTTCTACAATATTGCTAAGCCATTGTTTAACCTCCTCCAGAAGAATGCCAAATATGTTTGGACTCCTGAGTGTGATGTTGCATTAAGGACACTTCCGGAGAAGGTGACATCAGATCCGATTCCCACTCCGCTTGATGATTCCAAATCCTTCCAAGTATTCTGTGATGCATCTTTGTAAGGACTTGGTGTAGTTCTCATGCAATACAAGAAAGTGGTAGCTTATAACTCTCGTCAGTTGAAGCCAAATGAGAATAACTACCACCTCACGATCTTGAGTTGCCGACAGTTGTCCATTATTTGATTACTTGGAGGCATTTCTTGTTGGGAAGGCAAGTTGAAGTCTACACCAATCACAAGAGTTTGAAATACATCTTCATTCAACCAAACCTCAACCTCCGCCAAACCTGTTGGGTGGAAATGATCCAAGATTATAATCCAAGAATTGATTATGCTCCAGGAAAAGCAATTGTGATTACAGACACTCTGAGCAGAAAGGCTTTCTACAACAACGTCATTCTCAAGCCATTCTAGCATGATCTTTGTGAAGCATTCAGGAAACTAAACCTCCAGCTCATTCCTCAGGGATTTATTGCTAACCATCAAGTTTCTCCAACTTTGGAAGATCTAGTTTGCCAAGCTCAACTTCTTGATACTATGGTGAGGAAGGTGAAAATGAACTTGGCCAAGGGCATTTCCAAGTATAAGTGATTCCATGTTGATGACAAGGACACTTTGTCTTCGTGGACCGTCTTGTGGTTTCGGGAAAGCTGAGAAAAGTCATCATGGACGAATCACACAATTCCTTCCGATCTATTCATCTAGGCAGCTGCAAGGTGTATCACGATCTCAAGAAAACTTTCTCATGGACTCGTAAGAAGTGTGAAATTTCCCAGTTTGTCAATGAATGCAACGCGTGACGAAGAGCGAAAGCGGAACACCAGCGTCCATCAGGCCTTCTTCAACCTCTCCCTATACTCAAGTGGAAATTCAACCACATAGAGATGGATTTTTCCAATGGGTACCCCAAGTGCAAGAGGGGAAATGATACCATCTTCGTGGTCATCGACAAGCTCACAAAAGTCACCCACTTCCTTCCGGTCAAGGAATCTATCACGATTGCTCAACTAGCAGACCTGTACACATCAAGAATAGTTTCGTTGCACGGTATTCTTCAATTGATAACCTAGCATGGAAGCATCTTTACTTCTAGGTTTTGGGATTCTTCCCACACATCCATGGGTTCCAAGATTTGCTTTAGCCACAACTTTCCACCCTCAAACAAGTGTCCAAGTCGAGAGAGTCAAACAAATTCTCGAGGACATGCTAAGGGCATGTGTTATCTCCTTCGGCTTGAAGTGGTAAGATTGCCTTCCGTTTGTCAAGTTCTCCCACAACAATAGTTTCCAAGAAATCTCGGGCAAGGTCCCATTCAAAATTCTCTATGGCAGAAAGTGCCATACCGCTCTCAACTAGTTTGAAATCAGAGAACGTCAACACCTTGGCAGTGAAATGATTACTGAAGCTGAAGATATGTGTCATGTCATTTTCGATAATCTCAAAGCCGTGCAATCATTCTAAAAGAGCTATTATGGTAGCAAGCATCATGGCTTGGCTTTCTAAATTGATGACTTTGTCTATCTCCGTTTATCACCCATGAAAGGCACTCAACGCTTCGATATTAAGGGCAATATTGCACCATGTTTTGTGGGTCCTTCCAAGATAGTTGTCAAAAGAGGCGACCTTGCCTACAAACTCGAGATTCCTTCCAATTTCTCCAATGTGCATGATGTCTTTCACGTCTCTCAGCTCTGCAAGTGCTTCAAGACTCTAGAGCGCCCAATTGAGTTCCAAGACATTGATCTCCAAGAAGATTTATACTACCATGAGCATCCCATTTCTATCCTTGAAGAAACCAAGCGCAAAACTCATAACAAGTCTATCAAATTCCTCAAAGTGATGTGGTCTCATCATTCCGATAAACAAGCCAGTTGGGAACATGAGGATCTTCTCCATTCTGAATATCCCGATATCTTTCATTCCTAGATCTCGAGATGAGATCTCTTTGTAGTGGGTGAGAGTTGTAACACCCCAAATGTAATGCATGATATTTGTCTACCATATTTTATAAAACTATGTTGGATGCCATGATCATTTTGTTGCATCACTTGCCATATTCATGCTTCATGCATCATGATCATTTTTTGTTGTACTGCATTTTAGTTCTTGTTTTGTTCCATATTGTTGTGTTGTCATCTTGTGTGAGACTCCACCGCACCTTCATCGTGGCTCTTTCTTGTAACATCTTGTGATCCATGCCAACTAAACCGTATTATATGCAAAACCCCATCCGCATAATCCTTTTCTTCAATATTAGAGCAATGTGCTCTCCTTTACCCATCTTGTGTACCACGTAACATTAGGATCGTCATTGGAGGATTAGCGTGCAACTATTTTAGATCGTGCACCAACAAGTTGTAGTTTTATTAATTCAGGAAGAACAAGGTTGAAATACATAAGAGTCACATAGAAATTTATGCATTCAATATTTGATATGCTCGTCGTAGCCCTGAGTATACCTTATCCATGTATGGCAGCCCCTAAATAAGCAATATGAGTCGAGATTCCACAAATATGTAGGCTACGCTCCAATTTGATGTATTATGCAATTTTACAATACACGGGTAATTTTATAAAGCAAACTGATACGACATTGGTGGCCTAAAAATTATTAATCTGAAAATATGTAGACTGCGGTTGAGCTCTAACTTAGTGACACAACACACGATTTTATAACTAAAGGAGAGGCTATCAATTGTCATTTTTTTGCACCGATGTACATGTAGAAAATGAACATTGATTCGATTGGATGTGTGAAGTCACACATTGTAACACCCCAAATGTAATGCATGAGATTCGTCTACCATATTTTATAAAACTAAGTTGGATGCCATGATCATTTTTTGTACCACCTTCCATATTCATGCTTCATGCATCATGATCATTTTGGTTGTATTACGTTTCATTTCGTGTTTTGTTGCATATTGTTGTGTTTTCATCTTGTGTGAAACTCCACCTCACCGTCATCTTGCGTTTTTCATGTAGCATCTTGTGATCCAAGCCAACTAAACCATCTTCTATGCAAAACCTGTCCCCATCTTCCTTTTCTAAAATTTTGGCCATTATCTCAAGTGACATTCTTCTCATTCAGAAAAATGTTCATCCTTTTCCTATAAATGTTTGAACCACTCTATAACCTCTCTATCAAATTTCAGATCATTTGGTGTGGGTTTGGTTGGGCTTAGAAATTATGCAAATTTGAAATAAATTCAAATATTTTTTAAATTCCAGTCTCTAATAATCCCCAGACAATTTTTGTTAAATAGTACAAAATTCAAGGGGTCTGGATATATTCTTACTTCTTTCTAATTCATCTCCAATATCTATGGCCTTTTCCTTTTCAATATCTCTATTTTAAGAGACAAAAACTAAAAAAAAGGAAAGGACACATACGTGGAGCAACCTAGCGCATCCCACAGCGAAGCCCAACCACCGGCGTAGCCCACGAGCGATAGAGGCATTATCAACCTTTGTACGGGTCACATCGAGGACGCCACGTTGCCGACCTCATTGATTTGATGACCATCTGACGCCCTAGAGGCCTATAAGACTTGTGTGTGGTGCCCTAGGGTTTTCTCTCAACCAATTCCACTCCTCTCCCCCGGTGCCACCACGTAAGGCTTGCCCACGCCGCACCGTCTCCCTATCCACCATGCTCCAGCCAAGCACGAGCTCGAGCTCGGGGTATCTTCCCTGACTGCCTCTAACCCTCCCGACACTATGGAGAGGGCCCTCTTCAACCCCTAATTTGCCTGCAAGTTCCGCTCATCTCCATGGCCCAGATCAACACCGCCCTCGGCCCATTGTTCCTCATTTGTTCGGACTAGGAGCACCGTAGTATTCCATGACTCGCGTTGTCTCTGCACCGTCTCCTCAACCACACCTTCTTGTCCACTTGTAACAACGTGAGACCAATTCTTCGCATTATTATTTGTATTATATTGTTTACTCCATTTTATTTTTGCATTGCATCATGTCATCATGCCACTAAATTGCCAACCAAAATGTTACTCAACTATATAAATTGCATAGCTATTTGATCTCTTTAAACCAAGGGAATTCACATGATGATTTCTCTTTAGAACATATCCTCCCAATATTTTAGGGAGCTAAACTAAATATTCCATTAAGTTGGAGTTAACCATAACACACTTGCAGTTTAAATCCCATGCCTTTTCAATCTCAATTCTCGACCTCATACTTGGCCCTTAAAATGTTTTGTGACCTAATATCTCAACATTTTCGTGACGTTCCATTCACCCACTTTCTTTTACCATTTGAATCTGATTCAAATGATTTGAATTCAAACCTTGGAATCAGTCCCACTTCTATTTTCTTTGAGCAAGCATAATTTTGTGAGCCCAGGGAAACTTACCCCGTGCCAAATTATTTCCCTAACCCTCTCTTTCTTTTCTTTAATGTTTTTGCCTTTTGGTAAATTGTTGAACAACCAGAATTAAGAGAGAGAGAGAGAGAGAGAGTCTAGCGAGCCGAGTTGGCCATTTAGCCCAGCCGCCCCCAGCTACCGAACCCTAGCCACCAAGGAGCCCGATCCCCGGAATATGCTATTCGCCGCATTCTGCGGCACGAAGTCGAGGCCTCGCACACCCCCACATGATATGTGGGCCGACTGAGTACACTTAGCCACCGGTTTTGGGAACCTTCTAAGAGGTTCCATGGACATTTTTTTCCTGTTTTGATCGTTTTTTTGTTTTTATGTTTGTGTTTTTTTTCTAGGATTATGTTATCTTTTTAAAAATAAGTTCATGTTCAAAAATTGTTCTTCAAATTCAAAAAATGTTTTTGCTTTTAAAAAAAAATCTAAATTTGAAATAGTAGCCTTTTTTCAAAAACATTCATAACTTGAAAAAATGTTTAGAATTTTCAAAAAATGTTCGCTATTTAGAAAAAGTTTGGTATTTTAAGAAAATGTTTGGTACTTTCAAGAAATGTTTGAAATATCATTTTTTTATTTGTAAACTAAGTTCGTGTTTAAAAATTGTTCTTAAATTTCAAAAAATGTTCATGCTTTTAAAAAATGTTCCAAATTTCCAAAAAATGTCGTTTTTCATACATTGTTCATAAATTCATAAAATGTTCGGGATTTTCAAAAAATGTTCTTATATTCAAAAATTGTTTTTTGCTTTTGTAAAAATGCTAAATTTAAGTAGTTGAAGTTTTTCAAAAACATTCATGACATCAACAGATGTTTGGGATTTAAAAAAATGTTATGTTTTTTAAAAAATGTTTGGTGTTTACAAAAAATGTTTGGTATTTTCAAAATGTTTGAAGTATCAAATTTTTGTTCAATTTTAAACTAAGTTCGTGTTAGAGAATTCTTCTTAAATTTTGAAAAATGTTCCTACTTTTACCAAATATTCCAAATTTCAATTTTTTTCGCTTTTCACACTTTGTTCATAAATCCAGAAAATGTTCTCTATTGTTGAAAAATATTTTGGATTTTTAAAAATTATTCTTCAAATTCAGAAAATGTTTTTTGCTTCAAATTCAAAAAGAAAAGGAAAAAGGGAAAGTAAAAACGAACGAAAAATAAAAAAAGAAAGGAAATAAGCAGAAAAGGAAAAAAGAAATAGAAAAATGAAATGGGAAAAATGAAAAAAGGAAATTATCAGATTTTTTTGATACAAAAAAACTAGGCCGGCCCACTCGGGCGACCCCCTTGTGCGTGCGAGCGACTACTTTCCGCAGAATGCAGCAGGTAGGAGGTCCCCCGATCCCCATCCCTCAATATCCCTCCCTCTCACTCGCGACCAGCGCCGCCACCTCGCTTGATCCTTACACACACGCACAGGGACGAGGCCTCCCGCACCCGATCCGTAGCGCTTGTGCCTTGCGCCTCTTCCGATGCACGCGACGTCTTCCACCGACGAGCCTTACTCCGTCGCCTCCTTCTCCTTCACATGCCCCACGCTACCCCTCACACTCGTGCTTCACCTCCTCACCCATGACCCGAGCTGTGCGCCCACTTCAGCCCCGTAATTACCGCTTCCCTCCTGTGGCCATCTCTACATGTCGTGCTCATGCCAGGGCTACTCAGGGCTCCTCTATAGAGAACTGATAACCCACAAGTGCAGGGGATCGTTTGTAGCCTTT
>CBQS010235945.1:0-10293 GCA_900070015.1 Hordeum bulbosum | reverse complement strand
TTTGGGACAGAGGGAGTAGTTAGGAAAGTGATTGACTACACACTAAATCCAAAAGGTCACATATATTTATGTACTGTAAAAAAAAGAAACAGGTCACATAATTTGACCAGATCATGTAGCTTTTTTTCTATACTGAAAAAATATATGCAAAAACACAAGCGTGGATGCTAGATTGCTAGATCAAACTGTTTCGGAGAATTTTAACTGGATCCCAAATGAACAATACAAGCTAATGCACCTTCACAATCAGCTGCCATGGCATATATTGATATGAATATCATGTAATTAGATAGTAGAGGGCTTCAGAAAATCAACCATTATGAATGGGCTCAAATTCAAGCTGTACAGAATTTGTGTACCACATGGCAACAAATGTGATGCGGCATTTCTCAAAAAAAATGCACAAAATACGGGAGGCTACATAGGTTGTTTGTTTGGACACCATATGAAGATATGCCTTGTCTACATCTCAGTTGTACTCGAATAACTGTTCTTGAAATTCTACTAGGAGAAGCTGAAAGAATAAAAGCTTCCAAACCTCTGGGTTCGTTTCTGAACCATCCAGAAAGAAGAAACGTGTTCCAGAGACAGCAAATCCATTATCAGTTCAGCATCCTAAAAGGAATGAGAAATGGATAAATTACTTTAATCCCTCAAGTATACATGCAAGGCAGATCACATAAATTAGTAATCTGTCTGGTAAGAAAAAGAGAGATGGGAACAGCAGGGTAATACAAAGCGTATTCCAGCAACCAGAGGATTTATCACACCTATGTGCTACAGATCTCTAGCAACACTATCAGAAGATGAACCATGATCTATTAGTTTGGTTTGGAAATGTTCTACGCAGACACAAATGCATTACCTTCTCTAAAATCCAGTCATTTTGAACGAACAGTGTGAGATAAATTGGTTTCCGAATATCTGCTGAATAAATAAATGCGCTTCCACCTGACGATACAATACCATGCTGCCTTTCAACCATATTACCTTCAGCTGACTTCTCCCAAATAGAATACTCAGCTTCATGTGGAAGCTTATTTTCAAGTCTAAGAATTGAATTGAAAGAGAACTTCCAGTCGCAAACAGGCATATTTAAGTCTGTATGAACAATGGAAGCATCAACTCCAACACTAAGCCAGAAATATTGTTTGATACCAACAGGTGGGGAGCAGTACGAAAGAACATCTTTTTTCTCGAGCTCAGCAAGCCTAAGAACAGAATTCCTTGAGGGAACAGACGATTGTTTCAAGGTGCTTTGCCTCGAAAGTGAAGATTGCTGCTGCTTAGGAAGGCTATCACAACCTAGTGAAAGAACCTGACTCCAATTGTATGATTCGTCTGATTTTACAGAAAAAGGCCGAACTTGCAAACACAAATCCATATCTTTGATCATGGTTGTCCAAGGCAGTGCTGTAGATGAATATGGCTCCACAATAGCTACTACATTCCTAGCCATTTCCACACTTTGTTCTTGCAATAGCTGCCTTGAACGTACCCAACGCCTTCGTCTAACATAGTCATGTGGTGATTTAGAAGATCTCCAGGATGCCGGCCAGTTTAAGTTTTGAATATCAGCACCATATGCCCATCCATCACAATCCACGAAAGTAGATTTTTCGATTTTCCACGGTGAAGTCCACTTCCAATCAGGTGGAATACGAGGTTCAAAGAATGCCTTCATAATAAGTTGCATATTTTTGTTAGAAGCTAAAAACTTTTGTTATAATATCTCATTTTTTGCATAATCTAAAACCAAATATATTGTCTATTTCCCCAAATAAAGTAAAGATTGATTTCCTTGATCAACAGGCCCAAAATTAATTACCTTAGATGAGTAAGAGCAGTCCCTAGTGCTCCATTGCCCCAACTCGATTCCATGATCACTAGAATGGTTACTTGTCCACCCTGAAGTGGGTTGGTACCACTGGTTTTCAAATACTTCATCAACATTGTTCGTGGAACTGGTTGATTTAGCATTTATCATGTAGCTATTAAGCTTGTTTATGGGACATACAGAAACTTCAAGTTTTATGTCAGAATCATTAGCAATAACAGCAAGAGACCTCAAAGTTGCATGTTTCTTTCCATTTCTCATGGTGATCTCAAACGCGAAGTTGTTACTATTAAGTGATTTTGGGATGATTGACAGTGGTAAAACTGCAGTAAAACTTTCCCATGGACCATCTGGGGTAAGCCCTGCCCAGAAACCAGTCTCTGCATTGCTTATGCTGTCTTTCCAGCTCTGGAAGTCTGTTTGAGTAGATCGTTCTATGTAACAACATGAAAGTACTAAAGCACCACAGCCTTTCTTGTCTCCCTCATCAAGCACTGTGGCCTACAAAATGTTAAATATGCTTAAGTTCATTTAATATAAATTAAACAAGTAATTCAGGATACAAAATGATGAGCAGATTTAATATAAATTTTAAAAGGTTTTTAGCACTGTCAAAATAACTCAGCAAGTTCAATAAAACAAAAGAACTACCTTCCCAGTAAGAGGACATGTCATTACTCGCTTGACATCAGCAGCTTGCTGAAGGATTCTGATAGAAGCAGCTCGTTTCAATGTTGTTGTTCCCCTTTGAATAGGAATTGACAAAGAACCAAGTACTTCACCTTACAAATGAATGAAGGGTGTTATTTAAATCCTAAACATTACTCTCTAGTATACAAATCTCTCATGCAAGTGTAAGATTTAGTCCACATATAACAGCCAGTAGGCAAATGGATAGTTTCGAAGGAAAGAGGCACGAAAAAAAATGGAAATCGGAAAAATAGAATCAGTATTTGCTGTTAAGAAGAAAGAAATACATAATGATCTTATAAATGGATTTGACAGGAAATATGAACAAAAAATCAAGAGAAAGCTGTTAAATGTCATACAAAATTTATTATAAAATTACCTTTGCCAGCCTTTGATGCCAAATTTGTTACCTCAATCTCTAAATTAGCTGATGCCTGCAAAGCCCATGAAATAACGATTAATGCAATCCTACCAACACACTCAGACAAAAAGAAGAATGCGGAATATGTCACGAAGAATATAATAAAGTCCGACCGGGCCTACTAGGCTATGAGAAGTTATTGCATTGATTCACAGTCTAGCTAAAAGAACATTTATAAATTTACAATATGATTTGGCCACAGTACGACAAGACAAGCTTAAAAAGGACTTAAAAGGGACTGCTATGTGGGGGATGTGCTCGTGGTGTCTTATGTGAGGACTACACTAGAAATCTAGAAAAATCAAGAGAAAACTTTTACCATTAACCCGATTGATGATCCACTTTCACTGTTGGTTTCACCGCGACGAGATCTTCAAAACTAGATCCGATATCGATATGGTTTGGCAATTTTTTTTTCACCAGTAGTTACCACATTTAAATACACTTAGTTATGAGATTATGGGATGCCATTCTCCATTAGTGCAAGGCTTGCACTATACTACTTTTATGACACAATATCATTTTATACTTGTAACATTTGTAAAACTCACTTTCTAGTTGTACAGAAGAAACGTAATGCCTGAAAACACATGTAAATTATTACCTGGTAACCAATCAATATATTGTGAAAACTGTGTGTTGCTAAATTTGGTAACCACATACTATAATCTGGTAACCGGTGGCAACAAAAACATGTCAATACGGGATCTTGTTTCAAAGCCCTCGTTGACGCGAATTCGCCAGTGAAGAAATATCACTAATATGTTGATAAATCATTTCAAGAAATAGGATTTAGCAATTAATGTCGATGATGTCAACGCGAGGTGTAAGATTCTGCATGCATGCACATCCCTCTCCCATATAGGGATTTCTCTATTAACAACCTCTCGCTCTCTAAAACAAGGTGGGCTTGTCCCCATCATAGATTTTCCGTAAAAAGAATGAATAGTCAAATAAATTTCACTGAAACGACTACTGGAAAATTACCTGTTCTGGAACTTCAAATATAAAATGTTCATTCCACTTAGCATGATGTGTCTGTAACTCAGCTGTTTTCACAGGGTTTACACATCTTGTCCTGGCACTCTGTGGGAATACCTTGTACTGATCAGAAGTCTGACTTCCTATGAGCAAGCGCAAAGCACAGAAGTAGCTATGATCATTGCCATCATCTACGATTGGCAAGCCCTGTCATGTAGAAAAAACATATTGTGAGTGTCATACCGAGAAGTTGCCTGTGCAAAGTATAACATAAGTGTAAGTATGACCTTGGACTCAAAGATCTGTATGACAACATAATATCTTGCTTCCGTAGAATTTGACAATACATTTAGCTTATCCGAAAATCTCGCAGGTGGCATCAACAGTGAAATTTGATTGTCATGCCGTAATAGCTGAATAGTGTTTTCAGTATCTTCTTGTTTCTTAAGATAAACATCACATCCTAATTTGTTCTCAAAAACTACCCTCTGGAAATCATCTTCCTCCAACGCAGAACTGGACAAATCATCAGAAATTTTTAAATTTACCAAAGAATCCTGAAAAACAGGTGGAGAGAATATAAATGATTACAGGAAGTTTACAAAAGGCAGCAAGAGTCAAATAGTTGAAATGATAGATGAAACCTCATTTCTGATTGATGATCTCTTTTCAATATCAATTTGTCTTCGCCATGAAATTAACGTTTCGATGAGCAAATCAAGATTTGCAGAACTTAGGTTGACATTTAGAGGACTTGTTGCAGAAACACGAATCCTCTTACCAACTTTTGAAGGAGGGTGTTCACTGGTATCATATGTTTCCAACCTAAAATAAAAATTGAATAAATAGTGCGAAGACAGTGGATTTGTCAGAACAGTAGAATTTTGTCAGGTAGATGGAAACAAGAAAGGGGTTAAGTAAAACTTACTTGAATATTCCATCAAATGGCTCAACCAAAGGTTCCCATGCTTCCAAGTGCCTATTGAATGTGGATGCAGCAATTGAACAGATCAAGACAACATTAATTGTCTCAAATCTCCCATGTGTTGCAAGATTTATACTCGAGATTGTAGTGTCAAAAATTGGTGTGACCTAAATATTCAGAAATTATGTAACTAGAAAATAAAAATATTCCAACAATTTCTTTCCATATCAAGAAACATAATTTAGCATGCCTACGCACCATTCCACACGAGCTGTCTAGGATGCTGACTGACAAAGATCCCAGCTTCAGCTCAGCAGTAACATTGTCAGGTGCCTTTGGCTTAGAATGATCTGCAATACTGTATGCCAATCGAGCTGATGGTTTCTTCAGATCAGGTCGTGCAAGGAAAGTACATCCCTACAACATCAGAGTGTTGGATTCATACAACCATGAGCTAATAATGTATGAAGAAATTGATCCAAACATAACAGATAACCTGATTTCCAACTTTCCAGATGCTCCAGCAGTTAGGTCCCTTTGAACTGGAAGACCTTGAGATAGGGTCCTCTGAGATATTTGCTTGATTCACCAAACCCAACTTAGGACAGCAGATGGAATCCTTGCTTGGCATCTCATCTGTTTTTGTCACAACACATCCGAGAGAAGCATATCCAGGAGGAGCCACTGGATACCACAAGAATATGTCATCTAAGCCTTTTTTGTCAATTTGCGCTACTTTCATGAATCGTACAGGCCTTTCAGAAACTATCTTGTCGTCACACTTAAAAAGAATGCCAAGAGTAGGCGGTTCAAGCCTGAAAGAAGCACAGAATACGCGAACAAGTATCAGAAAGAGTAGATGGTTCAAGCCTGAAAGAATCAGAGAATATGTGAACAAGTATCAGAAAGCACGGAGAATTTGAACTGTATGTCTATATTAAGAAATCATCACCCTTCAGTTATACATTCTCCAACTGGAGCGAAGCCGAAACGTGGTAATGGCCGCCATATTGAAAATGGCCTCCTTGAGTCGCCACCTTTATCCCACCATATTCTTTCGAAATGTGGAGTAGACGTGCAATAGCTACTTGGTCTTGACAAAGTTCTAACAACATCCCACCCAGAAGTACTCTTAGAATTACTTGATTGATCAGTTGGCTGGTCACTCCGAACAGGAGAATCTGCAGTCAGATCTTTAATGATATAGCAATTTGGATTCCTTAGCAGAACATGATGCAAATCAAGAGCTTCTGTTCTAGTGGGTTGGTTTGCAGAACTGTGTGCATGGAACGTGCCGATCACATTGTCCACACGCCAGATGCTAAATCCAGAAAGTATTCTGCAGAAAAAGGATAAGAGGCAAACCCATGATACCATTGTTGGTGTTTTCGCTCAAACTCTAGGTAGGTTCTAGAAACTCTTTTGATGAGGTGAAATAATAACACCATGAAAGCAGGTCAAATAACAAAGAATGGTGGTGTCATTACCCAGGAGCAGACGAGAGTGTGTATATGCAATCTGAAAATGTTGCAGATGTCACTAGATCAGAACGAAGGCAGTACACAGCATGATTGGAAGGTGGCTGATCTCCACTAGTTACCACACATCCTAGAGCTAAGTATCCACATGGTGGCACAGGAACCCAGATTGAACAGTCATTTTGCTCACTTGACTTCTTGGAATCCACTAACTCTATAGATCCAGGTAATGTATGTACAAGCCTAAATCCAAGAGGTTTCCGCACACGGCCATAGGTGTTGCTTACAGCAACCACAACCTGAGAAGGTGGCACAGACCTGAAAAGGTAGAGTCACACATTATACTAGCATTAGCAGGAGAAAGATGAAAGATGAAAGGGAAAAGATAGCAACCAGATATCAGCTAACTGTCTAAAAAATGTACATAGTACTTCTCACACAAATGAAGTTCTATTCTTTTCTACTCAGCCTTTTTATGTCTTAGGACACAATAGAAACTAATGCATCTTTCTTTGGCTTCTCTGCCAAATAGAAAGGGGATAGAACTAGCAGGAAAAAGGGGCCACATAGGTCCATGGGCATTGTTATTATGAACCTTATTGCAACCACTAGATGAGACAATGGAACATGGAAATAATAAAAGTAGAATTTGTAACTACATGTCCCTCATTTACGATAATCTTAAGTCGTAGGCAAGTCTTACATGTAGATACTGCCAGGTTTTGAAACCCAACTTATATTAAGTGGCTTCCTGCCCTCAAAAAACTGTTTGTAACATAGCTTGGTTATCAGACCATGCTGGATCTGATTTTCTAAAACCTGGCCTGCTATACCAATAAACTACGTTTGACATAACTGTTAGAGGAGCAACTTGTCTGTATTGCATAGTCCATCATGGCCGAGGCCTCCTTCCAGCACTTCGACTTGCTTCTCAGTACGGCAGAGAAGCGCAAGTTCTTGCTGAACCTAGACTACCTAGGCTCACGCTCGCAGGACTTTGCAAACCTTGATGCCCCGTTAACGGAGGTATGTGAGGTGGTGCGTCGGCTGCCGCTAGGGACGGCACCAGGACCGGACAGATTCACGGCGGAGTTCCTTCAGGCCTGTTGGTGGACCATGAAGGACGATGTTATGGCTGCTTTCGCCAAGCTGCACTCTTTCTGTGGACAGGGGTTCCAGGGTCTGAATCAGGCCCTCCTAATCCTGCTGCCCAAGAGACCAGACGCCTCGGCCCTGGCGGATTAGCCTAATTCACATCTTCGTGAAGCTCGTAGCCAAAGTCCTCGCCACCAGGTAGGCACAAAATTGGGGGCGTTGGTCGAGGAGAACCAGTGCGCATTCATCTTGAAGTGCTGCATCAATGATAACACCATGATGATACTTGCACCGGTTGAGAGAACCTCACGCGATGCTGAAGGTTGGCTTTGGCCCGCGCTTCCATTAGTGCATTACCATCAATGGCAACCAGGGCCACCGGTTTGACACCACAAGGGCCTACGGCATGGCAACCATGTTTTCGTCGATGTTGTTTTGTTGCTGATTGACACACTCAACCGGAGCAGGAGGAGTTTACTTGTCGTTTGTCGCTTGCTCAGGCTCTTTGTTGGCTTTTAGATTGGCTGATCAAAACACCAGGGCAGCAGCACACGCACGTACGTGCAAAGCTAGCAAGCAGCTGGATGGATTTCGCCTGAAACAAGTAAACTCGGGATCGTGCCAGCCTTCGGCCCAGAAACTAGGCCCGACGGTCGGGCCGGGCCTGGGCCTGAGTTTTGTACTGTGGGCTTTTTTAGGTACGGCCCTGCCCAAGGCCCAGCCCGAGTTTTGGCCAGGTATACCCGTCGGTAATCACCGAATATCAAGGGAGAAAAACGATGCCCAATGACAACATTGTACTTGTTTTTTTTACTTCTTTGGAAAGATTTAATCAAGAGTGCTCTTACCTTTTTTTTTTACTTCTTTGGAAAGATTTAATCAAGAGTGCTCTACCTCCCGAAGGAAGCAAAGCAACAAATTGATACACAAGGCCACTCTTCCAGGCGAGATCGGATGGGTATCCAAGGACAAACATAGGAGAAAGGGCAGTTGAGGGATGCTCCATAGGAGAGAGCGAGTGGGCCTATCTCCTCACGCCGCCAACCCGGATCCCATCGTCAACCGGCTCGCACCACCTCCACACACCATCACCAGCCCAACCTACCTCAATGATGGCCCAACTGTTGTTGTTCACTCTATCTCTATATCTCTATAGCAAAAATTGAAAAAGAATGTGTTAGCTTCTCCTTTGAATAGGACCTCCTTCACCTCAAGTTGGGCTGAAAGCCCCAACCTACCATCACTCTCGAGTGATGCCATGGATTGGGAGTTCCAAACAAATTAACGGTCCTCAGATTTCACATGTGGGGCGAGAATCTGGAGCAAGGGCTCTGCAACGACTTAGTGATCCTCGGATTTCATGTGTGTAGCGGGAATCATGAGCTAGTCGTAAAGTTGCAAATTCAGTGGCTTTTGGAGGACGTCGAAAAGGGCCTTAGCTTTTACTCTAAATGGCTATGGTATCCAAATGGATCTTCTTTCAACCTTTACTTGGACTCTAGCTATGGTGGTAACTAAGCTTTTCAACCTCATTTTTGGTCAAACAAAGATGAGCAAAGAATGGAGGCGAAGCATATTATTACCAATCTTCAAGAATAAAGGGGATATTTGAAGTTGTGCTAATTACTCTGATGAGCCATACCAATCTTCAAGAATAAAGGGGATTAGTTGCAAATTCACTATGGGAGAGTCACTGGGCCCTGTTTAAAAAAGAATGACTGGCATGACCAAAAACCAGTTTGGTTTCATGCCTGGGAGGTTGACCTTGGAAGCTATTTTCTTGGTACGATAACTTATAGAGAGATATAAGGGCAGAAGGACCTGCATATGGTGCTCATTGACTTGGAGAAGGCCTATGATAAAAAGATACGGTGTAATGTCATGTGGTGGACCTTGGAGAAACCAAAAGCCCCAACAAAGCGCATTGCCCTCATAAAGGACATGTACGATAATGTTTTGACAAGTGTTTGAACAAGTGATGGTGACATTGATGACCTTCTAGTTAAAATAGGACCGCGCCAAGGGTCAGCTTTGAGCCCTTAAATTTTTCTTTGGTGATGGATGAGGTTACAAGGGATATACAAGGAGATATCCAATGGTGTATGGTCTTTGCAGATGATGTGGTGCTAGTCGACAATAGTCAGACTAGGGTTAATAAAATGTTCACTAGAGACAAACTTTAGAATCGAAAGGTTTTAATATTAACTACGACTGAGTACATGAGGTGCAGTTTCAATACTACTACGCATGAGGAGGTTAGCCTTTATGGGTAGGTGGTAACTTAAAAGGACACCTTTCAACATTTAGGATTTATGCTGTAGAAGGATGGTAATATTGATGAAGATGTGAGCCACCGAATCAAAGTCGAATGGATGATGTGGCGCCAAGCTTGGCGATGTGACAAGAGTGTGCCACAAAAGCTAAAAGGCAGGTTCTATAGGAGGCCATTCAACCTGCAATGTTGTACAACACATTATGTTGGCCAACTAAAAGGCAACGTGACCAATAATTAGGTGTAGCAAAGATGCGCATGATGAGATGGATATGCAGCCACATAAGGATCGGGTCTGGAATGATGATATAATAGAGTTGGAGTAGCACCAATTGAAGAGAAGTTTGTCTAACATCATCTGAGATGGTTTGGACATATACAACGCAAGGCCCCATAAGCAGCGGTGCATAGCAGAAGATTAAGGCATTCTGATAATGTCAAGAGAGGCCAGGGGTAGGCCAAACTTGACATGGGAGGAGTCCATAAAGAGAGGCCTAAAGGACTCGAATATCACCAAAGAACTAGCCATGGACAAGGGTGCTTGGAAGTTAGCTATCCGCATTCCAGGGCGATGACTAGATTTCAAGACCTTGC
>CBQS010235944.1:0-10190 GCA_900070015.1 Hordeum bulbosum | reverse complement strand
CCCTTCAGACTAGCATTAACCCTTCAGAGTGCCATAACTGAAATGTACTCCCACCGTTCCGAATTATAAGATGTTCTAGCTTTTTTCTGGGTCAGATGTATACATATTCATTTTGTGTGTTTGTTCACTCATTTCTGTCCATATGTAGTTCACATTGAAATATCCAGAACATCTTATAATCGGAATAGAGGTGATAGCTTACAACTGAATAATACCCCTCCATTCACTATTATAAGATGTTTTGGATATTTCAATATTGAGTACATACGGACTGAAATTAGTGAACAGAGGGGGTAGGAGTTTATTCTAGATTTATGGTAGAACCTAACATAGAAATATAGCATAAGTGCCTGTTGGAGCTCGTATTTTTGAAAGAGAAAAAAAAAATCAAAAACCATATTTTTTCCAAGTTTCAAAAAATTCTGAAAAAAAATACACATTAACCTAGGGATGTATACTACGTCTCTGTAAATTTCATGATGATAAAAGCTACACACAAAAAATCATGTATTTCTAGCACATTCACTATTCTTTATAAAAGTCCCTAAGTTTTTTTTATTTTGCGCAGCTCACACCAAAGCTTATTTCATCATGAGCTCCAAAAATCCACTCTCAAGATTATTCTGGATTTATGATAGGACCTAACCTAGAAAAAAGCATTAGTGCATGCGGCAATTGAGTTCATGCCTTCATACTATTTTAAGAACAAACTGTAACTCATCCCAAGCACATAATTCAATTGACTGCCCTGATTAGAATATGCATATATTATGAGTACATATTTCATATCTGTAAGTTATACGAAAATATCATTGTAATGAAGAATATTGTGCAGGAAACTCATAGAAAGAAATGATGAAGCAACTTCGCAGACTGTAAAATGACACGATATTTTTAAAGCATGAAATGCATTCATAAACATATTGAAGTATACAAACCTTGAAACTTTCCATTCGAGACTGTCTTCCAGAATCCTTAACCTTTTTGTTAGCCCACAATAGTATGTCATTATCCGTGATCTCCTTCCCATTCGAATGAAATCTAAGATTCTTCAGCAGTTGCAGGATGTTGTACCGCATCAATTGCCAGAGAAAAGCTGTTGCGGGGGGGCGTGTGCGATGTCATCGTATGATCAACTGGAATGCTAAATGGAATATTGTGTGTACAAAACAACAATGGTACTTTGATAATTTGAAATGTCCTAAATTTAAAGAAAATTAAAATAATTTATTGTGGCAAGTCTCGTGAATTTGGAAAGTCCTTCCATCCTGGAACTGGTCAGCATGCTCCAAGAAAGAACGGCTCATATAGCAGTTCATCAAAAATCATATTTATGTGACATACTTGCAGAAATAGCGGGAGCTATTCAGCAAAGCCAGTTAATCAACCAAAAATTAACACATATCATGAATATCTAGCTGATTATTATAATTTTACTAATCTCTGAAGGCATGATTATTTGAATAGGTATAATGGCCCTATTGGTAAGTTACATCCAAGTTATGTGCAAAATCTAAGTATATTTTATTATTTGCAACAGAATGAAAAAACCATTTACCTAATATCAACTTCTTGTTTCCTTGCACAATATCATGACCAGCAATATTCACCAAGGAAAATTTTATTTCCTTTCCTATCTTCAGAACTTGATTACAGTTCTCCACTTTTCTGAATGGTAATTTTATTGGGGGTCGGTTTGCAAACTTCCAATTAACTGAACCAGGAGCAACCTTATCCATGACCTCGAGGAGCACCCATCTATTGTCCCACAAGGAAATATGAAAGATAGAATCAGCTTCATTTTAAAAGAAGAGTAAGATATAGATGATCAGAGGTATGGCCTACCCGTTTCTGAGATCTTCGAATACATTGTTTATATATGTCGAAATTCCAAGGCTGTTAATCCATAGCCTAAATGACCTCTCTTCCCTTGAAACTTGAGCATCATCAAATACTCCATCCACAAAGGAAACTTGTTTCATTTGTTTCGACAACCCATTCCTGCAATAAAAGGACAAGAATTATAGAGTTTAGACTGTCAAAACAGTGCACTACTAAGTACAAGCATCGGATTTTCATTAGGCTTCTGTAGCATGTGTATCTAGCTGTAGTACTGGTAATCATTGCCGCTCCCTATTTAAGAGATATGACCAAAGTATTTGCTGAATAGACCCATAATAATAGCACATCTACAGCGGTGACGGGGTACTGCATATGGTTTTACTGGCCAGGAATATTTGTACATTATCTAGTTACAATGTTTGCCGTGCTCAGCTTGCTCAGTCGTCTTGCACAAGGACAACTGTATCTTGATTCTTGACAATCCTTTTCTGCGCTAGAGAAACTTCTGCAAGCAAACGGGCTCTTCTCTCGAAATTTTTGTGTGGGTCTTATTCTAATGCACAAAATAATATGTCATGTGCATGGTAACAAAACAATCTCTTTTTTGTAGGAGCACACATTGTTCAATCAACAAGAAAAACATCAAGAAAAAATGGTTCTATTGTCTTCTGATGTCTGACTGTTTCCTACATACATTCTTTCACTTTCATTCTCAGCAATAAAAAGGAAAACTCGAGAACGTTAACAACATAACGCTACCAGTTTGCACAAGATATTGTTTTTGAAGTGAATGTCATAGTATGTTACCAAGAACAGTAGCAGATGGCAAGGACTATACAAAAGCAAAACTACAGGATGAATAACTATCACATGCTAACAGCAGTTCTTAGCAAAAATTGATTTTCGGTATCCCAATGTGATAAACATCAATGGAAATGTGAGTTCTTCAGCAAACTGTACCTTAAGTATATAAATTCTGAGCTGAAGGGGTGCTCATAATACATACCTTTTTTGAAAAATATGAGCCACAAAAGCAAGGTTTAGATTTTGTAAACCATCAACTATGTCTTTCGGGGCCAGATATCTTTTGCAGCCCATCCTATCCGCATGCTCAAGAACTAATCTTGCTCTATGAAGAAGATCTTTTACTGACATTGGCGATGGTTTAGCACTGCATTCTGGAGCCAGGACATTTAACAAGCAAGTGTATGCCTCACTGTCCTGGGTTTCCATTGACCAAGGTAACAAATATTAATTCCCTATACAGGGCCGCAGTTCAAACTAAAAGCATGATCGATGGATTAATCTTCATTCATTTATTAACATTCTTACTATATACTTTCCGTGACCAGATAGAATTTCAATCAAGAATAAAAAATGAGATCAATTGTGAAGGGGCAAAAATATTTGAAAGTTATGGTTGTTACTCCCTCCGTTTCTAAATANAAGTCTTTTTAGAGATTCCACTAGGTGACTACATACGAAGCAAAATGAATGAATCTACACTTTAAAGTATNTCTATATACATCCATATGTAGCCCTCTAGTGATATCTCTAAAAGGACTTATATTTAGGTACGGAGGGAGTAGAATATAACATAGGTTTAAAGATAGAGATAAGGAGTAGAGATCGAATAGGTTTAAACCATGTATAACTTGTCTTGTACTTCAAGTCTCTACCCTCTCATGTATTCTATATATACCCCATATGAGGGTCAAATCAACACATAACAACACGATATTCATTCATCCCACAATTTTCACATGGTATTAGAGCGGTTAGTCTCACGACGCCGATCCTAGGTTCCTTCACCACTTCCGCAGCACGCCGCCCCCAGGGAGATTAATCCTCTCTCCCCGGGGGCAAGGCATCCGATCAATCAAATATTAGATCGGTCCGTAGTTTAGATCTATTAGATTAGTTTTTCGTAGCCACAAACAAATCTGACCACCCTCAAATCCGGTGATAAAAAAAGCAAGTACGAGGTGCCGGCGGAGCACATGCAGCAAGCAATCCAGGAGCTGCATGCATGGCCACTCGCTGGAGCAGCCGGCCGATGCAAACACTCAGCAGGCATGGCCCGGGAAGCAAGATGGACCTGCGCCACCCGCCCTCGACTCCAATCACGCCATCGTCTTCAACTCGGATCCGATCAATCGCCTCCTTCTGGGCCAGTTGGACTCCACCATGACATCGAGCATGACTGCATGAACCCCACGCCCTAACTAGCACCGTCTGCGGGCGATCTGATCCACGACACTACTTCTTCACCGAGCCAGCTCACATTGTGGGACACCGGAAGGGCCGACGAGTCTACTTCAAGGCACGTACGACTACACCGAGCGATCTACATCAACCACACACGCGTCCGGATCATGGGCGGACGGACTCCCGCCTGCGGACCTCCCGGCTGTCATCGACCGGCTGCGGGGCGCCGGGGCCCTGCAGCCTCGACAAATACCTGCAGGGGCAACCTCGTAGGCACGCGGCCTCAAGCAGCAGCCACTCCTACGGGCAATCATCTTCGCGAACCGGCCGGTGTAGCCGTGTAGAGCGCACACAGGACGACGCACCTCACGATCCGGCATGGCCCCGTCCCGGCACGCCGTCCACCATCGAGCCAGCGATCTACACTGCATCAAGTCAAACTACATCAAGCCAAACCACTTCATTAAGTTGCACGACTACGCTAGGCTACGAGCCAATATACTTCGTCGAGCGCAATTACAAAAACGACTTCGACATGTACATCGACTTCTCAGACACAACACAGCCTCGAAGCTTCGTCCCTGCAAGGGACTTCAGCATGTACATCGACTTCTCAGACACGACACAGCCTCGAAGCTTCGTCGCTGCAAGGGATGCCTTGAAGCGACACATCGTCGACACGCCGCCGCGACACCATCACCGACACCTCCAAGGTCTTCATCAAAGTGGTCTTCATCACCATCATTGTCAACACACCGCCGCTACCTCATTCACAAGATGGACACCTGGCATCCTCTGACAGACTTTTCTGCAAGACGCGTCCACGACGACGGCAATGATCGCGTCACGACGACGGCATCGACCGCGTCATTCACGACGGCACTACTACATCGACACGGTGTCACTACAGTGATGACCCTACACGGCCACATGGTCCTGGAAAAACCGATGTGTGCTCGATGTGCTTACCCGGTCTTGGCAAAACCGACAGACTCATCGCCGACGGCACCCTCTGGCATCCGCAGGGTGCATCGTCCACGTCTGCAGCTCCGTCATAGCGCATTTTTTTTGCGCCTCCAGCATTATGCGGCTTCATCATCCACGATGACTACGCCATCAACCATGACTACCTCGACGACAGCTACATCACCATGATCGGCTGTCTTGATATCGACATTAATGCTTGGTCTACATCAACTCTTTGGCAACAACTCCAGTCACTAGCGTCCGTCGTCACTAGCGTCTGTGCCACTCCCGTTGTGACTGCAGGAGGGAATAGGAAGGCACCACAGTGGGACGGAGTCACCGCCCTAAGTGCCTACCCATCAGAGACGCAGTTGATGATGACACAGTGGAGAAGACGACAAAAACGATTTCAAATTCAGTCGCAATCGTCCGCTTCACTCCCGCTACGACTAAGGGGGGATGTTAGAATATAATATAGGTTTAAAGATAGAGATAAGGAGTAGAGATCGAATAGGTTTAAACCATGTATAACTTGCCTTGTACTCCAAGTCTCTACCCTCTCATGTATTCTATATATACCCCATATTTATCAACACATATCAACACAATATTTAGCCATCTATATTTTCCAAAATGGTGAATATTAGAACCATAAGAACTTAGTTGAAAGAGAAGTGAAATGATCTTCCAAAAAAAGAAGTGAAATATCTCAGTTATATAGTTTATGGAACATATGTGGCACAGCTTGAGAATTGCATTTATGTGTTAAATATTTAAATGTGTAAGGGGTCTAGCAGCTAACATGAGCATACTTTTATATCCGATGAAAAATTTGTTACTGTTCTCTGGAAACCTCCTTTCTTCAGCTGAAAGTTCATCCACCTTAGTAGTATTTTTTCAGGAGAAAGGCTCATAAGCTCCTCCATCTCCTGTAATAGTACATGAAACCATTGACGGTGTGTTACCTCACTAGCCTATTAAACATACCAAAATAGTCTCCAAAGTGCATTATAATGAACTAAAATTAGGACTACCTGGCTGTCTTGAACCAATTCGACCAACTGAGGTGTGCTCTTCAGGTTTACATCTGCCAATAGTTGTATCTGGTAGTCATTGTAACAACACGTTATCACAGAAAGTATCATACATAAAACAGACACAATGTTGCGCACACAGATACAGAAATGTAGCAAAGATATGAAGTTACCTTGATAATCTGAGATATCAACCCTAGGATAAGATGAGGCTGCAAGCAATAAGAGAAAGCTTTGGTAAGCTCATTATACAAGAATTCTTCATGTAAAAAAGGAGTGAAAAGATAAAACTACAGATGAAAAATACATGCTAGAACCAGAGCTTAGATCTGAACAAACAATTAAGTAGAGGATGAACAGGGGTATAGACACGTAGTAATTATAAATAAGTTCAATGGCAACAAATAAGAACACAGAGTTATGCCAAGTATTTCCGTGTCCTGAAGTAGAATGTAGAGGAGCACTGGAAGAAATGAAGCATGTCATGTGTGCCAAATTATCAGTGTGACACGGACTGAACTTCTTTTATTCTTTCATAGTAAGTTGCACCACAAATTTCAACATCTTGTCAGTCATAACAAAAGGGCACAGGAACAATCAAATCAACCATCGGTTACCCCTCGCCACTTTTTTTGATATAAATGATTGTTCCATGGCGTTCCAATGATAACCACCAGTAAGTGCATGTATAAAGCAACAAAAGTAGAGAGAACCAACACAGGGTGCTTTATAGTCGTGTACATCACATGGACTTCACTCCAATGTGTCCCTCAACAACATCCGAAGTACCCAAGTAAAAAAGAATGGACTGAAAAGGTCAACTTTTCTTTTTGAGGGGAGGTCACCTTTATTATAAATAAGTAACGCGACGATGACAGAAAAAAAGCAAGAAAAATAGAAACAGGGAGAGTCCTACCCTCCCCTCTGCCAGATCCTGCGTGCCGATATTGACAACAGTGCAGCCGATGGCCTTGGCAGAGTTGAGACAGAGGGTGTGGTTCTCGTTTTTCTCCCACAAGTTAAGCAGCCTCTTGGTGTTGATAGCACGTTCGTCGATCGTCCCCGGCACGGCCAAGTTGATGAGCTTACTGGACCAAAAAGCCGAAAAGGTTTGGAATCAGATCAGAGCAAAAAATAAAACCATTGGATCGAAAGCATAAATCCGAATGGTCAGGACCGCACCATAGCAACACGCCGTCTTTAGTGAGGTGGAAGAGCTGATCGGTGGCCGGATCGACGGGTAGCGCGTTCTTGAGGAACGGATCCTCGGCGAGGTAGGCATTGATGTGGCCCACGTAGGAAGCCTTTTCGGATTCGCTGATGGTGTGCAGCAGCGTGGTGGTGGATGCCGTGAGGAAGGCGGCTGATGAGGAGGAGGACCGCTTAATGCCTTGGCCGCCATCGCGCTCGCGCGCCTTCTTCCCGCCCTTGAGCCGCAGCTGCATCTCGGCGTAGACACGCAGGAAGAGCTCAAAGTTGACGTCGAGCTGCGGTTTGTCGTCGGGGCGGGAAACAGCCTTGAGCACAGAAGACCACTCCTCGTCGGTGAGCACCGGCTCGGGCGGCGAGCTATTCTCTTTCCCGTCGCCCCCGCGCACTGCTCCCCCTTCACCGCCGGCGGTAGCCGTGGGGCTCCCGAGCGCGGCGGGGAGGTCCCGCAGCCGCAGCCTGCCGGTAGGCACCGTATCCCGCAGCCTCGCGTACTAGCAAACAAGATCGAAAAACGCAGTCACAAACACCACCGTCAGTGTCAAGGAAGACCAAGGGCAGAGAGCGCGTACCTGGGCCTGGAGCGCGCGGAGGTCCGCCTGCGTGAAGCGGCGCTGCAGGTAAGGATCGGACACCACGACCAGCCCGTCGAATCCCATCGAATCCCGGTGCTCCGACGGCGGCAGCTCCGAGTCCGCGGGCGGGCGGCGTTAGGTGGGATGCGCGAGTCGAGACGGTGGCCAGTGTCTGAGGTGGAGCGTTAGTTCAAACTAAAGAAGAGGATGGGATGGATGATTAAGGAGGGTCCCGGTTCGTAGTTAAAAAAAAAAAAAAGGAGTGTGGTGGAGCCTTGATGAGAGAGTGGACAGAGCAGGGTAGGGAATTCAAATCTTCCCGGGTCACTGCCTGGCAGAGCCCAGCGAGCTGGTCCCCGACCGTTGCTGTTCGTGAAAGCGGAAGTACCAGGAGAGGAGGTTGGATACCACTCACTCTCACACTACAGTTGCTACTGGGGGATGTCACTAATTGAGATTCCAGCTAATGCTCCTTAAGGTTGCAAGCAGTGGCTAAGGTTGGAGTCAAAATGCAGTCCTTTGATAGTTGTGCTGCTACACAGTTGCGGCTTGTACTGAAATGTGCTGAAATGATCTAATGTCTTTGGTTGTTTTCAAGATTGGCATTAAGCGATAGCTATACCTTTAATGACTCGATTACTAGATGTTTTCGTTGTTCATCATCGTTGGGCCCTTGCAAGGTACCCCCTTCATCCGAAAAGGTTGTCATCAGCCTAGCTCATGTGTGATTTTGTCAAAACTCTTTATCCTCTTAAATATGTTGCTACTCAACCCACTCTGCTTCTTGCACCTCCCGTCGTCACTGCAGCGCACGCCCCATCCATCGTATCCCTGCGGGAACCATGCGCCCCATCCGCCGTAAGGCTCATCCGACGACGAAGGCACGCCTCCGCTGTTGTCCACCTGCGCCGCGGCCGCCAATTTGCGTTGCTCCTGGTTAACTGCGCGCACCTCAACGGGCGACGGCTCCACGACTGGCGGGCAACGACACCTCGACGGGCACCAACTCCATGGCTGACGAGCGGCACCTCCTCGTTGTCCCCGACTGCTTCCTCGTGCCTGCCGCAGCCACCCACTCCGGTGCGGGAGCTGCTGCGCCACCGCCCACCTGCTCCTACTACGCGGCGACCACCTCGACGGGCGGCTGTTCCACGGTTGAAGGACGATGTGTCGTCGCTATCCCCTTCTTCTACAATCCCTCCTGCAGCCCAGGGCTACGCCGCCCCTCCAGCAGCCTAGGGTTGCGCTGTTGCGATGCCCTTGTGACGCCCAGGGCATGCGCCGCCGCCCAGGACCCGCGTGCGCCTCGATCTCAAGCGCGAGACCTGGAGCTCTCGGTGGGCCTTGACCCCGAGCTCCCAGCGGAAATTCATCCTCAAGCTCAACCTCCTGCCGCTCCTTGTTCATCGGGAAGAAGATCCCGCTCATTATCAGATTAGTTTCCTATTTATCTTTTGGAACCGCTAAAACATAGCAGTGATCGGTTCGGTGAACATTTTAGAGCCAACTGCTTGTTTATGATTAGTTGATGCTTTAGTGGCCAAGAAGTTCAACAGTGATCAGTTTTCATTTGTGATCAGTAAAGAGTGATCTGATTCTGAACTAGGGAGTTCTTGATTACAAAAATACTCAGTTAGAGCCACTCCTTGCAAAAAAATCAGTCAGATCCACTGCTTCCTTGTTAGTTAAACTCTGAACCGTAGTTGGACTGGTTTCCCCGGTTCTTTTGTTTCCGCCAGGAATAAGGCGCAGAGGCCACGACTTGTGTGCGTCATGCGCGACTAGGTCTAGGTGGTGGCTGTGGTGAGCACGCCCACCTCGCGAACGTGGGATGGCACGTTCAACATGAGCGGGGCCACGGCGTGTGAAATGGGCGCTCTTGTTAGGATCGAACTGAATAAGAGGCAGTGAAAAAACAAGAAAAGAAGCAAGTTGTGTGCTACGCAAAAAGATTGTGTGAGTCCCCCTGAGTTCGTCGCGACGAGAGAACACGAGCGATCCCGGCGGATCGCCTAACAATTGGCATAAAAGCCACCGGCGATGAGGGACCATGGTAAGCAGCAGAGAGGTAGTCGACGATGACTTGCCGGCCATGGATGCCCAAGCCCGTGACTGGGAGGCACCGCCACAAGAGCGACAGAGACGCGACAGCGGAGCCGCAGACGCAGTCGCATTAGGAGGAACCCGGGCGAGGTGGTCATCCATGAGCGTGTGATCCGGGAGGGCGCCGGACACGGCAACACGACCGTCTACCCTACGCTGACCTTCACGAACTATATTGGGTGGGCTTTGATCATGTAGATCAATCTGCATGCTTAGGGCCTCTAGGAGGCCATGCTCGGCGAGGGCATGGTCA
>CBQS010235869.1:0-11703 GCA_900070015.1 Hordeum bulbosum | reverse complement strand
ATATGTCAAAATTATTCCTTGTCTAGTTCAAAAATAATTCAAGGATATTCCTTTTCCTATTCTGCCCTGAATGGCACTTTGTGAAGGAAGTGTCATTTCTATATTCTTGATTGTCCTAAAAAAAATTGGACTCTTTTCTATCCATATTAGGGCATCATGCCAAAATTCAAGTTCATTTGCCTAGTGAATTTTCCTGAGCTAATTTGCAAAGTTTCTGTCGAGAAAGGAACTTTGTGAAGGAGGTACTAGCTAGTAATATCCAAATAATTTGAAATTTTGACATGAACTTCATATGCTCAAATAATATCTCTCCTCCAAATTTGAGCATTTCTCCATCATTCATGTGAGCCCAACATCAAATCTTAGTTTCTGGTGAGATTTCCAGTTTGTGAAGCAACTATATTTTCTATTTCTTTATTATTACTGAGTATTTACCAGGACCTTATGCTTCCTATATAACCTCTCTCCGCCAAATTTGGGATCATTTCATTGAGCCAATATTTCTCTAGAATTTTTCTTAAGATTCTGTCTAGATGGAAGCATTGTGAAGCAAGTACCACTTTGGTGTATCTAGTTGGTATGAAATTTTTTCATTGTCTCTATATGCCCAAATGATTCATCAGCTCTAAATTTCATCCCAATCCAAGCAAGCATGTGAGTGCCCCATCCTAATTTGCATTTCTGTCCAGTGGGGTACATTATAGAGCAAGTGCTATCTAGATTCATCCAATTGAGCTAAAACTTTGCATAGGGGATCATCTTAGTGTTTGATCACTCTCAGCCAAAGATCAGAGTCTCTCCCCAGATAAATCTTTCCCAGGAAACAATAAACACCTTGTTGTTTTGTTGCTTTCAAGCTCTCTGTGGTCACATCTATGGCCACTATGCTTGTTCATTTGCTTCTTGGCATTCGCGTGTGTGTGCCTGAGCTACCAGACACGGTCTGGACAACCAGAGCATGTGTCACCGCCGTGTTCACGCGGTGACCACGCGTCAGGGATGCCAATGTCGTGCTCTAGCAGTAAGACCCCTCAGTTCTCGTTTATTTCCTCCTCCTCTCGAAGCCTCGCCATGTCCTAGAGCTTCCCCGTGACCAATCCATCCCGCCTCTGCCTTGGCCCCTTCCCTATCACCGTTGTCAAGCGCCAGCAGCCGTGCCCATGATCCCGTGGGTTTCCCTGCCTTGGCGTGCTGCCCAAGCTCGCCAGAGCTCCCCTCAGCCCTATAAGTAGCTTCCCCAGGTCCTCTCGCAGTGCATCAACCTCCCAAGCCCCTTCCCCAAGCCCTAGAGCTCTCTAGCCCGCAACGCCCGAGGCATCCATTGTCGTCCCCCTCGGCCATGCCCATCCCCGCAGCCCCTCCCATCCCTTTCCCTCGTGCCCCAGAGCCCCGTGGAAGCCAGCAAGCCGTCGTCGCCCTCCTCTCCTCTGGGGAACCCTCGCAGGTGCCGCTCCCCCAAAGCTTTCGACCGCTGCGGCCCACTCCCCTCGATGCGGCGATGTGGGCCACACCGGGCGCCCCCGCGACCATCCCTCGCCGTAGTTGGAGGCAGCCATGCCCCCTCGCCTGACCGCCGAACCTTTGGAGCAGCGAGGTGACGACCCCGTCGGTGCCCGATGTGACACTCCAAAAATTTAATCAGGTTTTTATAAATTAAAATTTGGCCATGATTGTTTAATTTTTAAATTTTTGGATTTTCTGTTGATTTAGGAAGTTGTCCTAATCTGTGTTCTTTGAATTTTTTCCTCCAAGTAGAAGTTTTTGAAAAATATTGTGGGATTTGAGTGCTTACATCAAAACATTTCATTTCTTCTGGTAAATTCAGTGGGAGCATTTTTATAATTTTTTGCCAAGCTTCACTTTTTAATAATGGCTTTTTATTCTTTGAAGGACCTCTTTTGAACTACAACCATTTGTTATATTCATTCAAAAATTCCACAAAAAATTGTAGATGTCATGTGTTGTTCTTGGATCACTTTTATGAAGAAACCCAACCAAGTGTTTTGGAAAAGTTGAGCAAACCATCCTCTTTTACATTCTAGTCAAGTTTGATGTTTTGAACTACAACCCTAGTTTATTTTGCTCTAGTGCCCATGGGATTTTTACTGCTTGTAATGGACCCTACCAAACCCTTAAATCGAGGAGATTAGCCCATTTTGGATATTTTAAGCCCATACTTTAAACTCCTGAAGTTGTTGTCAAGAAATGATTTTCTCAAAAAATGCACTCACAAGTTTTTGCTTTGGCCAATCTAACCTTGCCATCTTATTGTGCATCCAACGAGACTTTGATCTGGAAATTTTGGTAGCCAGCAAAACCCCATTGATGGCCCTAGCATTCTGTCGAACACCTTGCGTGCATGGACACAATTAGCATAGTTTTATTTTTGCATTGTAGACTTGCTCCAGAGACCAAACCACCTTGTCAGCTAGTTTTATCTTGCCCTAAATTCCACCCTTGCAAAACCCCATAGGCAGTAGAGCCCCTGGCATGCCAAGGCATTTCGCCGAGAACATTGCGTGCGTGTTTTGGGCGCGTCCAGAGCCCGCATATTGTTGCTAGTAGTTCCTGAGCCGCCGCGTCCCACCATCCCCGGAGCCTAGCCCTTGCGCACCCGTAGAGCCATGGCCCCGACCCCTCCTAGCCTGCAAGATTCACCCGACAGCCCCAGCGCCGCTCACGATCGCCCCAGCATTCACCTTGGTGGACAGCCGACGGCAGAGTCTACCTTCTTCCATGGCAGCACCACTCAAGCTGCCGTAGCTCGCCAACTCGCCCCTGGAGTAGTGCTTCCACCATACGCAGGCCCCTACACCAGTCACGGGCTTTGCCACGTCGCCCCTCCGCCTGGAGCAACAACGGCAGTGATCTTATCCATGAGAGCTCTGGGAACCGACTTTGCTCACCTATTTAAGCCCCAAGCGCCCTGGATCAATCAAGCAACCACCTGCCCTTCCCCTAAGACCGATGGTAGCATTCAATTTCAGCCAGAGGACCCTTCTTCCCCACCTCCGGTGGGGATGGCCGCCATAGCTCGCTGCTAAATTTGCCGCACCCGGGCTACCATTGCGAGAATCGTCAGAGCTAGGAGCCACCAGACCCACCGTAGAACACTCCCAGAAACCCAAAACCCCATAGAGACGTCACGAGTGGCCGTGTCATTTTGGCCGACGCTGGCGTCCGCGATGGAACTCGCCGACGACCACTCCGACTGCCTTAGCACACATGGCGCACCTCCTTAGGACCGTCGCGACATGTATAACACATTCTCGTGCCCCAAAACCAAGGAGGCCCCTTCGTTCACCGGTGAGGAGCGCCGGAGCACCGCCATGATTCGGTCGTGGAATAGAAGGAAGGGTGTGCCGGTCAAACCTGACCAGTGGGCCAGGAGGACACACTGTTAGTGACCCGTAGGTCACAACCACACGGATAAGTGAGGGCGTATTCCACGCCGGTACATCTCCTCTGCTCGAAGGTGTATCTTTTTCCGAAGCATCTTCTCTTTTTCTATTTATTCTAAAATCAAATTTCACTCAAGTTTGACCGCCTTTATCTTTTTAACCACAACTTCAATTGATTTGATTCTTTTTCCTACCTTTCTCAAATTTTTCACCTAGTATATTTTAAAAAATTCAAACAACTTTTTAGTACTGTTTTAATTGTATGTTGATTTGAGTATTTTCAAAATAGGAATTTGGAGGGAAGATTGAAACTTTCAATAAGTTTTGGTGTGCACCTCACCTCTGTGCACTTTGAAGGCAAGCATTTTTTAACTTGGATATATTATTAGTTGTGTGTGGTTTTCTATGATGAAGGAAACTTTATCGCTATATTAAAAGTAAGTGATAGTATTCCATGTGGTGATATAATTATACTTATGAGTGAATGGTGAGAATTTGTTTGTGTTGCAATTGAGATGCATGTGACAGTAGTCACTTCCTTATGCCACACATGCCTACCGGATGGGATCCGGAAGAAGTCTCCATCTCGGGAAGACACGACGTTGAGACTGACATCTCGTTGGAACGAGGATGGTCAGTGAGGCATGAAGGGGTATGATAGGTGGTGATTCTATCTGGGATTGTGAAACATAATTGTTGTGCTAAACATGCAGGGAAAGTATAAACCTCCTGAGTCGACCGTAGATCGAGTCTTGGTCCAGTAACCTCCCTTGTTTCGTACTTCCGCTTGTCCCTATCAAAGCCAGGGTACAATTGAGTAAGTCATCAACCCCTTTCTTGGCAAACACCATACAGGAGAGGCCATAGTGAAAGATACCAGTGGCCCCTGGTAGGCATGTCACTTGGTCCGAGGGCATGGGTGTTTCGGTGTCTGGGACCGAAGGTAGCTCCTTCATGTGTGCGCATTATAAATATTGTGATCCCATGCTAGTAAAGATTTGGAATCTTCCCACTCGGAGTCTCACCTAGGGAGTGCCGTGGGTGATTCCCAGGCATCGAGAAGACTGGTGTGTGTGGGTTAGGTTTGTTTTCAACTCAAAGACCGTAATCAAAATTAGTTGACATCCGTGGTTGACTAAGAAATCCGTTACTCGTGGGTAAAGAGTACACCCTTTGCAGAGTTTTATATCTATTCGGATAGCCATGTCTGCGGTCAAGGACTACAGTCTGGGATAGGTCAAGTGTTGGTCTGAGTGTCGGTCTTTGCAGGAAGTTAATTTAACCATAAGAATAATCATGAAATATGGCGCATGATCATAATTATTATGGACTAACCCTTATGATAAATGAATGTTGAATATCCCTGGGATGGTTCTACCTCCTGGATATTCACTGTTATTATTTCATATAAGCCCTTTCTGTGTTGTCGCGTAGACGCCCGACTGTGGCATGTATTTTATTTTTTCATATAAGCCCTTCCCATGGTGTCGCTTAGACGCCCGACTATGGCAACTGTTTTTATTGCCATATAAAGCCCTTTATATGGTGTTGCTCAGATGCCCGACTTTTGCATGTATTTCATTATTTCATATAATCCCTTTATGTGGTGTCGCTTAAACGCCCGACTGTGGCCGCATTTTAATTATCTCATATAAGCCCTTCCTACAGTGTCGCTGAGACGCCCGATGAGGCATGCTTTACATCTTTACCCTTTCGAGGCGTCGCTCTAGACACCCGATCGGACTACTCCCTCTTCTTGGAAATATTCAAGAGGATTAACCCTCGATGTTCCATTTAATTTTCTTTAATTGATTGCTTATTTATTTCTTAGTATGGACAAATTACCTGCTTGCTTGCACTTAAGATGTTAATTTATGATTGACGAAATACTGTTGAATTATTTCAAGTGCATATTANNCACCTGCTATTTTATGTCTGTTTTCATGATGTTTGCGAGTACATTCAAAGTACTCAGTGGCTTGTCCTTGGCTATTGTCTTGGCCAGATTGCGTGCCTCGAGAGGAGCATCCCGTAGATAGCCCCAGAACCTAGGCACCGAAGGCAGCAACCGCGTGAGATAGGAATTATCCAGGTCAGCTATTCCTGTGGGAAATGGTGTCCCATAGACACTGGAGATCCCCTAACCACTTCAGCCATCAACCACTAGAAACCTTTTGTTGTACTCCATAGGCCTTCATGGTCTTGTACTTCAAAATCTTGTAATTGCTTGGATATTTGTATCAAGGAATTGTGTGCCACCTAACATTGTTCCTACGGCTGGTATGCACAAGGGTCATTTTGATGGGAATTTAATATCCCAAAAAAACTGACCCTCACATCCGAGCCCTCCCCTGTGCCCGGTCGGGAGGTAGATGAAGCAGGCTAGGAGGAGAAGGAGAGAGATGGTGTGGCCCCCGCGTGTAAGTGACCATAGCCTCGGGCCCGCGCAGATAAGTGGAAGCGTATTATCAAAAATATGCTTTCGAAGTTATAAATCACATTCTGCTTCTTCTTTGCCTGAAAATGCATTTTATTTTGAAGAAGGCGTATTCTCCCGGAAGGTGCTTTCTGTCTAGGTAGTTAGGGGTTGGTTGGTAGATATTTATTTTACAAATTAGTCCTCGGTTTTCAATCGTCCATATCTTCGCGCCCGTAACTACGATTCAGGTGATTCAAAAACCCTCATCTTCGTCTCGTTGATCCCGTTATGTTGGTATCATTTTCATTATGTTGTTCCATACTGAAAATGACCATTTTTCCTTGCTTCAGCCCCCTCTAAGAGAGAAGTTTTCTGGCGATTCTTTCTACGAGCTTCTCGCACTTCTCCCCGTTGAATCCGTCATCCCGAGGCAAACCACGACAACCAGTTGCACTATGGTCTTGTAGTAGCTATGGTTTCCACATGAATGTTTAATAATTGTTTGCCTGGTTACTACTGTTATTCCTGTTTTTGCTATGCTTGTGGATCCATGCTTATCATCATGCTATGCTCTTATGCACCCTGTTAGTTATGTAATTACTTGTTAGTATTATTCTCATGCTTGTTATTATTACTTGCTGGTGATAGTAGAGTTCATCTAATGCATGATTATCATGAGTACCTGTGATATGCATGATCATCNCTATGCCATGTTCATCTACATCCAGTAGACTAAGTGCTTTATTATTGTTGGTGCTAATGCTTCACATGTTAAGTGGTTATACTTCTCATCCATGCTTATATGCGTTGTCATTTAATCCTGTTATTTTATCTTGACTCGGCTCATTACTTTTCAAGTTTAAGTAGACATTAATTGAACTTGAACACCTGTTGGCTGAGTCATAGTGTCATCGAGTCGAGCTGACCAGTGCAGCCACACTTGCCTATATGGGAAGGCCTTAATGTGGTCTATTGCCACACCTCTTGCTGGTTCCTCCAACTAGGGAAGGTTATGTGCGTGTGTTACCCTGATTAGGTAGGTGGCCATAAGCCTTGTGTTCCCGTGTTGGTATTGAGCTCATGTTCCTGTTTGGGACCGTATTTTTTTTTGCCACGGCGGTGGCCATTGGATGTCTAGAGTGGCATCAGGGCCACCCATGACTTATCCCAAAGGGGAGTTTGTCGGAGTGGATGGGAGAGTATCATGCAATAGATTGTTTTTTTTGGAACGCCGCAGGTCCAGCCGAATGGGAGCACGAGGCCTTGGGTTCCATGGTGTGGGTATAGTGTACTAACCTCTATAGAGTGTGTATAATCTATCGATAGCCACGCCCTCAGATATGGGCCCAGTTCATAGTAGGTCACACTATGAGTCAACAGTAATAATAATAATGTGTTTAATAAACAACCTTGGTTCAATGAGAAAGAAGTTGGTTGATATTTATGTGATCATGAGAGGATCAAAGTTGTATCGTGGATACCGAGGTGGGTTGATATTCTGGATACATGTGGTGGTTACGAGATAACCTCTATGAGAGTAAGTTGAAATATGATAGTTTAAACATGTTGGATGCCAGCGTCATCTTTGTTCATGCCTTGGGTAACATGTTCATGCCATGCCCATGTTATGTTGTTCTACCGGTATCTTGTTCATCATGTACATGCCATGTTGATCTAGTGGTATCATGTTCATTATTGATCTTTAACGTGTAAATGACATGTTGTTGTTTGTCTTGATTGCTTTGGTTGCTGTGAGCTTGCGAGTACATTCAAATTACTGACCTTGCATGTCATGCCAGTTTGCAGGTCATGCCATGATTAATTGCTTGATGCGTTGGCGAGCTAGGATAAGCATTCCAGCCAGAGTCCCTGCGGAGTGGAGTTCACCACCGTCGTCGTTGTTCCGCTGCTAGAATTTATTCCGCTACCTCGATGTGTTCTGCTGCTAGCATAGACCTACTTGAGCAGGCGTAGTGTCCCTGTGCTGTTGTAATTCGATGTTATACCGGAACCCTTGTATCCCCGAATATTTTTAAAAAGAGCTGATTTGTTCTATGCCCAGCAGTGTTGTATTCTAGAAGACTTTATCTCTAGGCTAGAATACGGGGCGTTTCGGTCTCTCTGAGCCGGGGTGCCACAACGTTTGTATCCGAGCAGGTGTGGCTGTATAATGCCCTAGCCCACGCGAGCGTTAGAAAATGGTAGTAAAGAGTCTAGTCTGTTTGTTGCATTTGGTTGTTGCATTTGTTTGCTGCATAGCATGCATATAGATTTTTATCTTATAGCTAACAGTTGATCTTGTGAGTGTAGGTGGTGTCCGTTTTGATCCACTACATGCACCCTCTAGCTTTGCATACCTGCTTTCCGGTGTTTGGCGTCACCTCTGTCCCATCCCACCGGAGTGATGTGATGCCGAGGTACCTAGTGTTCTAGACACCATCTGCAAGATTGATGCTCAGGTATCGCGTAGATGTATTTTCATCAGCCCCACCCATTATTTCGGTGATAGGAATGTTTCTATCCCGAATCGTGTCGTCCAACCTGGTGTGTTGTCAACCCTTATTGATCTTTGCTATCAGAAAAAGGGCAATGCCATCAAGCCTTGTTTTCACCTCTATCCTACCCTGCCACCCATTCTATGGACGCTTATCGTTCCTTTCTGTCCACTTGATGATGATGTGTTCCTGACATCCGTGTCTCGCTACATGATCACCAAGTTTGTCCTCATCCCTGAGCCCATCTAGATGCAATCGATATTAAGTCAGCGCTAGGTGTAGCTTTGTTTTCATTAACTCCTTCCACTTGTATATTTACTTTCGTGCACACCGCCACAACATATTAGATTGTAGAACCAGAGTTCTTACGAGATTTGTGTGCTTAAGTATGCATGCATATTATTGTAGTGAATAGCAGTAATATGCGATGTTGCTTGAATATGATACTATTTGTATGCCTTGTGTGCTTTTGTTTCATCCGTTTCTTTTACTTATTTCTTTGGGCCCTCGGTATTACCTTATTTACCCCTTATAAAATTGCTCATCAACTGACACCGGATCCAAATCTCAGCCGACTGCATTATATTGGGAATACCATGTCTAAATACAAATGATGCTGTGGCATGATTATCAACACCAAGTATACCTCAATGTACATTTCTCACAATAGTAATGATGAAATCAACCGGAAGGCAAATTGTGTGCAAGACAAATCGTATAATTCGAGTCAAAGGTGCGATTCATATACAAGATTTGATTCTACTGTGAGTACGATTTGAAACATGCTATACCCCGGAAGCAAGCCAGAATGTGATATGAATTCAGTACTCATCAAGAAGGGTAGTTGAACAACCTTTTTCATACAAGTACCAAGCAGCAGGAATATTAAAGGGTATATATATGGCCTTGAGTCAACATATCACAGAGAGAAGTTTCTGGTATGAGGAACTCCAGTTTTCCTATGCAAGCTACCAGGGAAGCTTAGGATGCAAGATTCCTCCGTCTCCTTCAGTATGAATGTGGATGACTTCCCATGCAAGATACTCACGCTTCTTTAGTAAGCCACCGCAAAAGATTCGAGCATAAGGTATCGAGTCTTCTGTAGCAAGTATTTAAGGGGGAAGCTTCTGAAGTACGGCACCCACCTGTCGTGGTTTTGTCACGACACATGTCCTCATGAGAGAACTTAAGTGTGAGGACATCACCGCTATGTGACGACTCAAAGGGGTTGATCGGGAATGAGAGACGAGTTTACCCATGTTCGGCACTTCCGATGGAGGTAAAAGCCTACANNCTGCTTTGTGTATATTGATGATGGTATCTGTTACAAGGGATCAAATTCGCTTGACCTAGCTCTCGTTGGATTGTAACTTAAGTCTATTGGCCTTAGGGACTCGCCTTTATAAACAGGTCGAGACCCTAGGCTTACAAGAATCTGGGTCACGTTATGATTCGTGACCCGATATGTCTCTAACTCGCCTTGCTCCTCAAGCAAGGAAACTCCTAGCGACCTTCTACCTTGTGGGCCTTAAGTCACCATCTTCATGTCCCGGGCCCGGGCCGCCAACGGGCTCATCTTGGTGACCCGCCTTGCGCCTCTAGTCTTGCATGTCAGGGCCCATCCTGACTACGAATGTTGAGTCGCCATAATAGTGACTCAGCCTAGTAGGGCGGGTTATACAGCAGGGTTATATCCCCAACATTAGGCCCCAGATTTGTTTAAATTTATTCATATCAATATCCTTCATCTCTGATCTTGGAGGCTCATCTTCTGTTTGTTTTCCTGCTCATCATTGACGTCACCCAGCCCAAAATTCTAGGGATTCAGTGATGTCATCATAACGGCCTGTATATCAATCTGTTTAGCTTGAAAATCAAGGCGCCCTTAGCTCCGAAATTTACTGTACCTCCTTGATTCCTACGCGTGTCGTCACACTTTGGCTTTTGGCCTTTAAATACTCGCGAGGGCCCCCTCCATTTTTACCTTACCCCTCATCTTCTTGCTCGCGCATGCCTCTACTCATCGCGCCGTCGCAGTCACCGTCGTTCTCCTTCGTTGGTCGACAGCTCCCCAGGAATGCGATGCTTCCTGACTTCATCAGGATATAGCTAGTCATCTCTGCCGCTATCAGCAATCCTCCAGGTAAGTTCTTATTCATCCTTAGATCCGCATTAGGTCAAATTTGTTAGTAGGAGTTCATTGGCGTTCATCATATGTTCCTTCCATTAACGTCCATCTTAACCTGTTCCGACGAGATTTCCCCGTAGTAAAAGGCAGTAGGTTTGGTTGCCCTATCTCACTCATAATGCTATTTAGGGTTAGTAAATATTTCCCTTTTTGAATCTTTTGTAGATCCATAATTTTAGATGCTTCGTTAGAAACTTGTTTGTCTTGGACTTAGTTGAAACCAGATAATTTTGACTGTTGAGTCACCTTCATATCATCAGGTCATCATTGCGACCATAACCAGCCAAATCTGTAAACCTTGTAGTCTAATCATGCTAGTTAGTTTTAAAATAAGCCGCCACTTCTTTAACAACCTGACAATTATGCTTCCGCAGCTTTCTTCCCTTGGATAAGCCGCCATGGACAAACCTATTTCATGCAACTGGGTGCCTTCACAAGTTACTGAGGCCGCGCTCACAAATTATGTGGAGCTAGGGGCTTTGTCACCTAACGAAAAGATTGCTCAGCGAGCCGCCTCTGGGGTGGAACGACTGCAACCCGTTGAAGGATAAGTAGTGATCTTTACAGACCATCTTGAATGGGGTTTCTCACCTCCCGGGTTAAAATTCTTTCGAGACATCTTGCACTTTTACAACCTTCACCCTCAAGACTTGGCTGCCAATTCCATATCAAGCCTGTGCCATTTCCAAGTGTTTTACGAGGTGTATATGGGAATGGAGCCCACTGTCCCTTTGTTCACAAAGTTCTTCTATCTAAACCGCCACACGGAGTGTGCTGACGGACCTAGTCTAGAGCTTGACAGGGTCACAATTCAGAGGCGAAGAAGCTGTGGTTATCCTACCGCTCTTCTTCCTAGTCATCCTAAAGGATGGACCAAGACCTGGTTCTACTGCAAGAACACAACTCCTGTCAACGAGAATCCCTTGTCGGGTTTTAGAGCAGAACGTCTTCCTATGAACTTTGATGTGCCTGACTTGGCTTCTATAGGGGAACGTGGCCAACTCGCCTTTGTCTGGGTGAAAATCAGAGCTTTAATGGCTAATGGGTTAAATGGGGTTGATCTGACGCGGTGCTGGGTGTCTTGGCAGATCTTGCCTCTGAGCCAGCGTGGCGCCTTAATGTGTGAATATGATGGCGATTTAAACAATGCACAATGCTTCAACAACGTCACTCTTGAGCCGAGCAACGTGAAAAAGATAG
>CBQS010235635.1:0-10982 GCA_900070015.1 Hordeum bulbosum | reverse complement strand
AAAATAAAAAATACATGGGAGGGGACCTCGTCCGGACGGTCTGGACGGTGAAAGTGGATACGGGTTGGGAACGCGATCGGACGGCGCACGAGGCCACAAATCATGACATCTTAGCACTCGACCGCCTCGACACCCTCTCTCCTCAGCCCGCGCAAAGACGGCGCGAGCCACCTCGAGGGGCGTCTCCGTGAAGCCTTCGTCGGCCCTCCCCGCCTCCGGAGCAGCCAAGGCTGGCTCATCCTTTTTATCTGTTTTTGGGGGGTGCGGTTCTTGATTGGTGGCCTAATCTTTTCTGGTCCGAGGGGCTTCCCCTCCATGGACGCGTCCTGCCTCCCAACGGGGGCGGCGACGGTTGCCGACCGCGATTCGGACCCTCCAAAATTGGGACAGGTACGTGCCTTTGCTTCTGTTTCGTTGACAGTTAAAAATACAGATTTTAAGCTTAAGCGAGTTTCCAGGCCGCAGCTTATTACGTGCTATGTCTACGCCAGGGTTCCGAACTCATGCAGCATGAATTGAATTTAAGTGCCCGCAGCAGTAGTTTGTGAATCGATGGTGCGGCTACAAGTGTCTGCACTAGTATAGCAAATACGTTCAACATATCATGATTGGAATTCTGAACATGCAATGGATGCATTACAGGATGGAACAAATAGAGGAACTTTAATCCAGTCACGACACACTGTAATTGGAATTTTAAAACACTGCTAATTTCAGCAACATTATAGGATGGAACGAAGATGTATCTACTCTAGCACGCTGGAACGTCGGTCTTGAAATAAATAATATGATCTTAGCTCGTCGTTTTGGATTTTCTTGCACCAACTTTGTACTCGTATAGTCGTATTAGTTAAGCGGATTTGGTTGAATTTATATTCTGTAGGCTCTAATTCGCTAGCTTTGGCCTCTGTAATCTGACATTGACCTAGTAAATTCTGTACTGAGAACTCATCAATTTGCAGGTACACCTTCAGTTATGTGCACTGCTATTCATTACCGGCATGCTTTCTTCAAATTTTGTCACCTTTTTCTTTTATCAAATAACGCGCTAGTGATGTCTGATCAATGTGAAATACTCCAGCTAAGAACAGAAGAGGAAGTATACGTGGAAGCCTTTCTAAGGGTTTCAGTTCTGCTAGTCAACCAGAAGTTGATCAAGGCTCAGCATCATGGCTCTAAGATGCTTCAGGTCCTTCCTAACACTTTACTTCATCATAGTGCTTCATGTACATACTGTTGAGATGATCGGGACCCTTAATTTTTTATTTCCTTTGCATTGGTCATTTTTGTTTTGCAGCATCTCGAGAACTACAGGAGCAACAAACTTAGCAGCGATGATCGTGTACAATTGAAACTACAGCTGGTTATATTCCAACTAGTTTTGGAGAGTGCAGAAGGCATTTCTGAGGAAACATCATACACAAAAGATGGCAGCATCCTGAGTAAATCAGATGGGAGCAGCCCGGAAAAATCTGACGGGAGTACTGACAGTAGAAGCAGCATGTCTGATAAAAGACCGCAGAACAGTGATTGGAGTGCGACACCCATGGTATACTCTTTGCATTATGATTAGTTTTTTGTATGTCCCTTCATGACGTGTCTTGCTTTGTTCAGACATTTAAATGTGTGACAATTGTTTTTACCGGTTGGTGCACATATTTTATTTCAAGAGAGATGCACTCTGACTGTAATATACTTTCTTTCTGTTCTTGATTGTGCTTTGTTGATGGTACAGGAAATGAATGAAACAATCTCTTCTCATCAAGGAATGGGCTGTCTTCTCCTTAAAGAGCATAATTTATTATGTGAGGCATTTATTATTGCAACATCTTGTCTAGGGTAATGGTTTTCTTCCACTAAATTGGATTGCCTGGTATCCAACTGTATGTAATACCCTCTTTCCATAAATAAATGGCATTTTAGAAGCCTGCGGTCCTTATTTTCAAAATGGACTTCCAGTATGAACAAAAATATTTCGATTGGCAACATGAAACATTGTTCAGTAGGCCGGGAGTGGTATATTAGATGCTAGAGATGTACATAGTTTCCATATGTTAGCTGTGTCATATGACCGCTGTACTGGGGGTTTTGTGCATATGTACCACACATGTATGTGTATATATACTTGGTCCCATGGGAATAGAGGTTGCTATTCTTTGGAGCATTATATACACCAAGTATCATACTTGAGACTTAACAGGAGTAGTGACAGAAGGATTCTATTAATTTAGTTATGCATTTATGATCATGTTATTACTACAGTTTATGGTTTAATTTGTACCTTGCAAACCATGCAAGTAAAAAATATCACTTATTTAAGAGCAGAGGGAGCAGTTACAAAGCGACTACTTACCTTTGAACTATTTTACAGGATTCAGCAATATACGGGTATGCTTCCATGTCTACTTAATTCTCTCAACCGAATATGGACCCAGACGGAGTGGAATAGGGAATATGTGCGTACCGTGGGTGGATTGGGCAATCTATTTTCTGATGATCAATTTTTGAAGATGTCTTATCGCGTTGTGGAATTCTGTGATGAAAAGCTTATGAGCGGAATAAATGAGTATGGTGCTTGTGATGTTTTCTCCATAGCACTTTTGGAGTTAATCATTCCTCTATTTTTGCGGGTAAATGATCCTCTAAATTGCAGTTGTGCCTGAACCATGATCATAAATACCCAACAGATTCTAGGTTGCACACAGCTGCGTGTTTACAATCTATTTCTTTCATATTTTTTCAGCTGCTCCGTTGTGTACATGTACTTTGGAGTGCGGAAATTGGTGCTGACTTGTTACCTGAAGCAGTTGAAAAGGCTAAAAGCTTGAGCTGCAATGAGCTTGATCATTTGCTTGAAATTTCTGATGGGCTGTACACTATTGAAAGTCAGGAAACATTCCGTGAGAATGAGACAAGGGCACTGTTAGAGGGAACTCGACATAGAGTGTAAGTACATTGCTATAGCGGTTCAGATATAATTTTTCTTTATTGTATTTTTTTGGTCAATCGATACTGGAGTACTTGGAAATGACGGAAGTCAAATGTTTGCAGTGAAGAGTTTTCTTTAGTAGCATGAACTTAAATTCTACATTGAATGTTTACTATGATAACCATGTTATTTACTGCTTATATCATTGCCATAGGTACAATTTTATAGGTCTGTGTACAACCATTAAGGGGGCATTCCCTAAGTTATTGGAAAGTCTATCTGTTGGTAATGCGTTCACGGAAGCTTTGGAGTGTATGGAACTAAGGCATTTAGGGAAGCTTATCCATCTTGTAGTTATTCCTCTGGTCAAGCATTGTCCCCGTGAAATCTTGGAGGAGTGGACAGTCAACTTCTTAGAGCCCATACTATTGCAGTGCGAGCATAGCCTTCGTGGTACTTGGTTTTATCTCCTTTATAAAAGACAAGCACACAACCTTCTCAACTATGGTAATCTTGTTGGAGAAGATGAACAAATAAATAAAACGGGATATAAGCTGCTGCTAGAGTTTACTCGAAAGGTGTCGGATTTGCTTGATGCCTTAGAATTTATGGAAAAAACTGTTGTGCCTCTACATGAAGATGTTAAACCTATCTGCAACAAGGAGACTGTCTCTTCTCAAGATTTGAACTCTATGGCACCATCTTCTTTTTGCAGGTACAATTTTAGTCAAATTCTGTTAAATAATGCAATTATATGTCTATTCATTAGAAGTCACAGATAGATTATGAAAGAAAAACATGTAAAAAGGTAGTCAGTTTTAACAGGTTTCTTCTACATCATAATTTCTTTGAGAAGTTGAGGATGGGCTTCTTTGGATACTTTGTGGATGATGAAGCAGCAATCAAGGCTCTTCCCTTTTGCCGTTATCTGATTCAGCTTGCAGTTTCAACAAATGATGTGCGGCTTGAGCGTTTGATTGTAAATGATATGCTCCCGTGTCTGATTCGGCGTCTAGACAATGAGCTCCAATGTGCAACCCAAAGCCTAAGACATGAATCGGGGTCAAGTACAGATGGTAGTGTGGACAAAGAGCTGCATGCTCTTTGTGAAGACTTATATGTTTATCTGGTAAAGGTAAGTTATTAACGCAAGGGAGTCACTACGTTGTATGACTTATGCACTTCAAATACACTTCACATTTGCTATTTATAGAATTCACTGGGTACATGCTTTTTCCCTCTGAGATGGAACAAGGTGAGCGACAGCTTGTTTGCCTCCATCTTCTGATGGCCCTTAAAAATCTGCTTGCATCGCTTCAGCCATGACAGTGGGTCTTCTTGGCCATCAAACTGTGGGTACTCGAGCTTAGCATACTTGGGATTGTGAGAAAAGAGCTTACGAGGTTAGGGTTGGAAGGGAAGGTGGTGGATAGGATTAATTGGTGGTAGTAGACAGTATGGTTCTATGATGGAAGAATTGCGCAGGGAAAGCGGAGATAACTCAATTGGTTTGGGAGGTGATGTGCGCAATATTGGGTAGATGGGTCTGCGACTTGGTGGTGGCTAGCGGAGCTGCTGTGCTGGAGGCCAGGTGTTGGAGAGTGGACATGATGGTTTGATGGGTATGGAATCGACAGAGCGGTTGATGCAATGGTGGAGTTATATGGTTGGAGTTGATGGCCGAGGACTCATCGGAGAGGCAAGTGGATACCTGGCTGGGCGCCAGGGATGATGGTATGTGTGCTGGTGTTCGCACTCTTTAGAGTAGAGAGGCGGGTGCAGACGTCACGGTGGAGCTGCTGCATTGTTCCTGAGTTCTTGACTGCCTGGCTCCTGCTACCAATTTCATGTGGTCTTGTTGGCAGGAGGGCGATGTATGTTGCAGCTCGGTTTTAGTAGTCAGATACAGTCACGGTCAATGATAGGGTTGATGCTGTGCCCAAAAGGTCTCTCTGGACGATGAATCATCAGCCAGCTGGTGTTGCGCTGCCCGATTGCTGCTTTGGAGGGAAGGGTAACGGGGGTAGGATAGAGGAAGAGGGATCAGGGTTACAACTTGTTAATTGATAGCTCGCTCAACCAACTGTGTCGGCTTCATTTTATAGAGGATGACGGCAGCAATGACCTGAAAGACATGGCCGAAGGCCAATTAGGACTTCCGTAGTGGCTATTTACTTCTGATTGGGTTTACTAGCCAATTTCATAGTTTTGATTGACACATGCACCACAAGGATTGACTTACGTATTCTAACCCAACTTAAACTCTGATTTCTTATTGCTGCTCATGCAGCCATATGCTTTGTGCCTGCTGGGCTCCATGTTGGCTATATGGATTCCCCGCATAACATACTTGTTCATTCATGTATCTGTGATAGGGTTCTGATGGAGAAGATGAAGAAAGCTGCCGCACTGAAAAGAAATTCACATCCTGGTTGGAAAAAGAGAAGGAAAATCTTCGAGTAAAGGCGGGTTCTGCTGCTAAGGAACTTCCTGAGGGATCTGACTGGAATTGGGAAGTATGTTTCTTTTCTATTTTTATAGACTCTGAGCATCTTTGAAGGTTCATTACTTCATTTTCTTTTGGTAGACATTTCTTGGTTACAACATCCTCTTTTATGTTACAACCAGTTTGAAGATGAATTTCAGAGATACCTTCCTGCTTATATGGAAATGTTGGAACAAGTGGACTCCATTGATGTCTCTGATGAGGTAATTTGTTTGTTGGAGCTGTTATTGCTTTGGAAAATATTATCTTATGATCAAATATAATGATTATTATAGTATTTTGGTACGGTGAGGCTTCTGCAGTTTTCCGGTAAAAAAGAACAGTTTTGTATGCATGTGGAAGTTGTATTTTTGCTCTTGTGCATATTTTATGTGTGCAAGGTGGACAATCGGTCAGTGTTTTATATAAAGAAACATGGGCATCTGCTGCAATGCTTTGCACTATGGTTAACTATGGAAGCTAAGACAACAAATGCATAATTGTTGTTAATAAACGAGATCCCTCTACCTTGCTTCAATAGATCTAGAAATTATTTGATAGTTGAAACTTGAAAGGAAATCAAACATAGACAATAGGGTTTTTGTTAGAAATTATTTTTTCATGTATTGCATAAAACGGGATTGTAGAGGAAAATATTTTCTTCGTAACACATTATTTCTTTAAGAATATACAAGACATTACTTCTTGTAGATGGTACTCTGCAAGGCTTGTTGTCCATGCCTTTTATGATATAAAGGGACTAATACAACTTCTCTGATTATAAACACTTGCAGCGCGATTATTTGGAAAAAGAAGCTCTCTTACAGAAATTGAGGCCAGAGTTCAGATCTAAGTATGGCATCAACAGCTGTGAGCACCCTTATATGTTGACCATCTCATCTTTGCGGCAAGTAAGCAGTTTGATATACTCTTCGCTTTGATATAAGCATTATGCGATGAATTTCTCATGTATATATACAAATATTTTGTCATATTTTTTTGTCTGTCCTTGTAGCGACAATTTTGTTCAATGGGTGGCCTTATATACAAAAGGAAAAAAACCAAATTTATTAGCAAACTAATCAAACTCAAGCCTTACATCAAGGTATTAATCCAATGTGCTGCATTTTGTGTTCGTATTGTTGAAGCACCACAGCTCACGTATTAATGGTTTGCAGGTCTCCGATCGTTCTTCTGATATTATTCGCCGTCTCCGAGATAATTCTGAGATACAATCTGAGCTTCCTGAATGGGCTCTGTTACCATCCGTTGATGTGAGTATTTTGTTTGCCAAAAGTACTCTATTAGACGATTGATCTGAGCATTTGTTTTCTATCTTTGTAGTTTCTGCACAGTGTATTGCTTCTTTGGGAACCTGTATATCATCCTCTGATTCGCAAGGTGACTTGGGGAACTTTTAAAGCCTTGTACTTTCTTTGAGAGTAATTGTTTTTACCTTTCCTTTGCTGAACTGTTTATTGGGGTGCAACTAAGCAAATTTTGTTGTTCTTTAGAGCCACATGGACACACTTTTGTGGATAGTTGATCATTATAACAAGGGGAATTCTAGAGAATATGTCCAGGTATGTTCTTGCATCAATTTTCTGACTTCTTAGCACTTTGGCGTGACTACGCGTCCCTTTTGTTTTGGTTTGTCTTTGCAGCAAGTAGTACCAGCTCCACGTGATTTTAAGTTGCATTTGCAGCCTTATGCATATGCATTTTTTGAGACCAAGCTTAAAGATAACAAGGTACGTGACTGATACATGAGGTTATTGGCTTCATTGTTAACAGCCTCTTTTATTTTTGGTTCCTCTGTGATACTGACCTTCACAAAATGTCAAGTTGATAACTTGTCTATTGCATGTCTATACATGCTAAGGAATCATTCTTGAATCTAATTATGAAAATGATACCTTATGCTGATATACATATTGAAGTTCTCAATTGATCATTTTCAATCAAGTTCTTTGGTATACTTCATAAGGTGTACTCTGCTCTTTTCCTTCGACTCCACAATTTCTAATGTGTTACTTGGCCGGGTCTTCTCTTTTCGCTCGATTTCGTAAAGTTCACTGCAGTGTTACAAGAATAAGTTTGTTCAGAAGGCATCACATTTCATGCCTTATTTGTGTATCTGGTATGTTTTTATTGCATGTAGATTAATGTGACCTATATGGAATAATACAGACGAAGGTTATAGAACTTGCTCAAATCCTGGACCTAGGTTGACAATAGGGGAAACGTTCGGTAATGGAAACCATAAATTAATTAAGTAGTGTGGTAACTTGAAATAATTGCAAATTTGGATCTAAGCTCTTCTTGGGTATGACAGACTACCAATGGTTTCAAATAACGCGTCACTGAACTGAAAATTCAAATCTGAGTTAAGAAAATTGAAAACTTGACTTATCAGTTCTTTATTTATGTTTGGCTACCTTTTTTTTTTAGTTTGATCAGCTTAAATTTTGTAATGGAACTATCTTTTCCAGTATCATTGGGCAATAGAGCAAATACGCCTGCATAAAGAGTTTGATAAGCTTTTGGTTTCTGGTGGGCTAGATCATCGTATGGATGAATTTATATCTTCTAAGGTAATTATTTGCGTCAATACAGGTACCACTACGCACTTCTATACATTATGTTCTAACTCTGTTGTGATATGCAGGATGACTTTGTAAAGAATCTTGTTAAGGGTGAGCTGGCGACGGAGTTTTCAGATATAGAACATGATCTCATAAAGTTGTCTCTGGAGGTGCTAATTGTTCATGAACTATTCATAACTTTGTTACTTCTCCAATGAGTATTTCCTTAACAAGATTCTTCCTTCATAGTGGAGAGCTAAGTTTTTGGAAATTCGGCGTCAAGTTCGCACTTACTCTGAATGTTTACAAAGCCTCCTTAAGGATGAGACGGTATGTATACATCTTAATGCAATATATAATTGTGATGTGTTGCTATGAACAACTTATATGAATACTCATCTTTGACAATAGATGAAGGTGAGTAAGGGTGTGTTGTGTGTTTGGATCTTCTGCTCGTGCTGGCTAGATGGGCAAGGATTTCTCATTAGCACAAGCTACAGCCTACAATGGATAGGCTACTTGTTAAGTTTTTTCAGCCTGCTACTAGCTAACAAAGAAATATGAGCTGACGAACAAATGTAGTTTGCTTGGAAAAGCTTAGCCTACATGGGTAGGCATTTACCATTACTTTTATTGCTTGTTGCTGGAAGAGAGACAATTTGGCTTCGGCTCTGCTGGCTCTAGACCATTGAGGCTAGTTGCTTGGCAAAGCTAGCCTTTTGTTTTGTATCAAATACATATCCTTGCTTAGCAATGCTATATAACTAATCTTGCTTAGGATCCATACACATCTAAAGTGCACTATTTCTGACAGTACTTCTCTCTCTTTTTTCTTTTTTTTTTTGCAATTTGCAAAGTGTTCTGTGTGGGAATTTCCAATATATGGCTTCTATTATTGTCATTTATAATTCAGCAGCAGTAGCAAAGTATGCTAGGAAAACTGAGTACTCAAAGCTGCATCAGAGCGGGGCCTCCCAGTCCTAAAAAAACCAAGTTCCAAATGTAAAAAAAGTAAAACATGTAGATTCCTTAATGCCTTCTATGCTTGTAAGTTTTGGGAAAAAAGCGCTCTGTTGAAATAACAGACTTGGTGTTCTGATCTTTTTGGAGCACTAAATAATTGTTTTTACCAAGCATGCAAAAATGATCTCCACTTCATGAATCCAAGAAAAGGTACATGCACGTGGAGGATTCAAACATTTGCATGTATCTTTATTCAGAAACTTATTTTTCTTATTTTATTACTGTGCACCACGTGAGAGTGAGATAGGAGCCATTTGCTTTTCGCATGGTGCCATACTATGTAAATAAACTTTCATTTACTCGCGAATGAACTGATGAAATAAATTCAGAAAACATGAAGTTACAAGTATTTCTAGCTTTGCCCAGTAAGTAGAAGTTAGTCTCTTTCCTCTGGTTTAGCATCAGCTCTTTGTTTTGATATTTTCTACAATGTTTGGATAAGAGGGGTTATTCACTGAGTAGAGATGCACACATGAAACATATCCAATGCCGATTTTTACTTATATCATCCTCATAATATAGCTTCTTAAATCATGTCAAACCTATGATGCTGTAAAGGTAATTCCTAGAAGTACACCAGAAAATAATTTTGTACACTCGTATTCAATATAGGCAATATTATTCAGCACTAGTAGAGATACAAAGATATGCCATTAAAAAATGTCAATACACAGATGTGTTTAATTCTTTCTAAAAATGAAGAATTAATTATATGCCATAAGGGGACATCAGATACCATCCACTTAGGGTTGGGGATATGCAGGAGGGCCGATGGGTGACGTCGGGATCGGAAGAAGAAGATTGCTGAATATTGGGAGGGATAAGGAACTCAATGCTGGCGAGTGGACAATAATAAAAAATATCAAAAATTAACTGAACTTTGTCATCATATGACATATCACTACAAAAATTTATTTTTATCACATTTTTCTCTGGAGGCCTCCAGCCGTGACCTGGTAGTATGGCTGCATGCTGCGTGGGAAGCTCAAGTAGAGCCAGGTCCTCCCGAACTCTCCTTACAGCATTAGCAGGGTCAAGTGGATCCTGATCGTGTACCCATCTGTTTCTAGAGTGCCATATCGACAACATCACCGTAACAATTTTCGTTCGCTCACTGTCCGAGAATTGGCTGTCACAAATTATATCCCGTGACCATGTGTCAGGGTGCAGCCTCGGCAAGCGAAAACCAAATAAGGCCTGTGCTTCATGCCAAAAATGCTGTGCATGCGTACAATGGATCAGATCATGCATTAGGTCTTCCCCCATCGCAAGACACACGTTACAGCGATCAAGTTCCTTGATATGTCTTCGTTTCAAGTTTTCTTCCATCGGCAAGATTTTATTCAACACTCGCCACCAGAAAACCCGCACTTTGGGGATCACTTTAAGCTTCCACAGTGAGGTCCATAGCTGTTGTTCAGTCTGTGAGGTACCTGTAACCGCCCCTTCATCTTGAGCTAAAAGCTCTTTTTGATTCACGAGAGCACGGTACGCTGTTTTGACAGTATAACTTCCTGAAGGCTCAAAGGCCCAAGCTTGGAAATCTTCTCCACCACCATTGCGCAAAGGTATATTCAAGATTGCAGTAGCATCTGGTGTCAAAAATTTCACGAACCAGTTGTTGACCCCACGTCCAGTTGTCAGTATCTATCAACTCGCTTACCCGTTGGACTGTCGTATTTGCTGGTCTAAACATTGGTGTCATGGATACAGTTTCAGGGATCCACTTGTCCTGCCAAATTGAAATCGTGGAACCATCACCAACCCGCTTTATGAGACCTATCTTCAGAGCTTTGCGACCTGCAACTATGGCCTCCAAATAGGCGAAGCTGTCCGGGGCACAGTTGCACTCGTAAACTCTGAATCTGGAAAATACAGGGTCTTCATAACTCGAGAGCACAAAGATCCGGGGCTCATCATAAATCTCCAGCCATGTTTGCCGAGCAGCGCTAAATTGAAA
>CBQS010235487.1:0-10679 GCA_900070015.1 Hordeum bulbosum | reverse complement strand
ATTCCGTTTCCATGAAATGGAACAGGTGTGAGCCGCTGTTGATAAAAAAAATGATACAGCGGATAAATGACTACCAAGATACTTACAACAAAAGAGCACACATACACAATGAGACATCACACACGAGATTGCGTTTCTTCAAACCCACACCAAGCTACTCTAAATCATAATTACAGGAAATAAAATCACCTGTACAAAAATAATAGCCGGTCCAAAATCCTTGCAGCGACAGAGGCTACAAACCAGGAACAACCTCGAAATAATCTGACGAGGCAGATGTCTGTAAACCATGTAATTTCCTACAGTGCAATGAATGTGCATGTTTATGGGGCTGATTTACATCTTAGCGCGGACAATAATATTGGCACCAGGTGAAATTAGCCATGCTACATACTGTCGTTGGCCGGTCTGTTTGACCATACAATCTCTATCTCTAGTGTTCTTGAGCCATCCTTACCGCCGTCATGGCTGAGGCTGAAGAACCCACTGTAAACTCCCTCCGTGACCACTTTGTCGATCTGGATGGTTACTCTTCCCAGGGTTGACTGAAGCAAAGGATTTAAGTTTAGACATAGGAGACTAGAGACAAGAACCAAGAAGAAGGAATACAAATTAAGAAGCTACTACACCATACCTTTCCAAATGTATTCTTGCTTTTACACAAGATGTACAGCTTCTGCCCTTTAGGGGGGATGTCGAATAACCAAGTGAATCCCTCGTTCCATACCGGGCAGATGCTCTGGTTAACCAGCTGCAATAAACGCAAATATCAAAAATCACAGGCGATAGACATATCAACTAGAAAGTAAGTATGCATATCCAACAAATATACAGTGATATCCACTTTAATTTACTGATATCCAATTCCGAGACCTTGTTCTAAGTCTTGCAGTGGGCATTTCACAGAAATTACTGGGGTGCAGAGCAACACGTGCATCGTAGATGAATTAAAAGTGCAGCATGGAAGAACTTACCTTGGTTTGCCTTGGAGGACCATTTCCTATTTGCAGGCAACAAAATGCATTTGTGCTCCCCATCGTCTGTTTTAAGTTATTCCCACGTAAGATGGTCACGGTCAAGCAACCAGGCAAGCAATGCAGTAAGCTATCAGCTCTGTCATGAAAACTGGGAGGACAGGTCTTCATAAGCATCTGTAGTACAGGTATGGCCTCAGCTGAAATAAGAGACTGGGCCTTAGCAATGTCTTCATTCATTTGGGGCCAAGATTCTTTGAGCAAGCAAAGGGTGTCTAGCACACTCTCTTGGGCAGCCTCGTTTCCATCCTTCAGGGCACAAACCAGATGAGGTATGCACAATGTTGCTGCCTCAGAAAACCGGACCTTTCTGAAGTTGCTGAATATCACATATATGGTCCTTAAAATAACTTCATTGATAGATGATGTAGAGAGCAGCTCTCTTTCTAAGGCAGCTGCAAGAAATTGCAGGCTAGATTACAACATAATTGTGAAGGGATATATCGTAATTAGTAGTTGCAACTTCATTATTTAATGCATAATACATCTGATCAATCAGTTGGAAGGGTCAGATAATGATTAATAGCTTTGTAATTATGGGACAAAATTCAGTTTAGACAAGAGCCCATCAAGGACAAAAAGACAACAGAAAAGATGTTTTGTTTTCAGAGCAGAAGGGTACAACAATTACATATGAACATGAAAAGCAGGCAAATGAAACATAAAAACTCGTTCAAGTAGAAAAGGCAAGACTAACCAGTGAGAGAGCGGATGAGCTCGTTAGACACATATTCTTGAAGTGTATGATTTGAAAAAAGATACTTGATTAGCAGAGCAGCCTGTCCTGCAATGTCCACATTTGGAGACAGAAGCAACTCCTGTACAACCAAAATGCCTCCAGCCTCCGCAACAGCACGCCTGTTTGTCCTGCTGTGCATCACCAAGCTCTGGAGTGCACAAATAGCAACCATTGTCATATCGTCTGTAGGCTGGTCCTCAAGCAGACTTACAAGAGCACGACAGGCAGATACAGAGTCACTTGCTCTTGCAAGCGCTTCATGCTGGAAAATGTCACCTAGTGCAAGAGTCACCAAAAACTTAGCTGCCTGATTCTTTGATTGAGGATCTAACAGGTATTGTGAGAGAGGAGCAATAGAGTGTTTGGCAACTTTTGTTTCTCGGACCCTTGAATTGTTTATCAGCGCTTCAAGCAATCTTGCTGCAGATTCCTCACAACGATGACTCTTAAGGAGCTCCAACAGTGCACGTACAGCGCCAGCCTCAGCCATGGCTACGGCACACCGTGAATTGCTTTTCTCTTGCACAAGAAGAGCACCGAGAGCTATTGTGACAGTACTCTCCGTAGTGGAGTTCAGCAATCTTACAAGTACAGCCAATGAGACTTTAACATAGTTATCAGAGCTATAGCGCAAAACATTGCATAATACAAGTGCAGCGGACTCCCATAATGCTTGACTTGGCTGAGGGTCATCCTGGACAATCACCTTTGAAAGTTCAAATATTCCACCTGCATCTGCTACAGCCTTGGGCCAACTCTGAGATATGTTTTCAAGTGCTTTAACTGCAGTTTGCTGTAAGCTCAAGATACCAATACCAGCAAGCTGTACCAGAGGGACAACTGCATTTTTTGTAGTGATATCTTGTTGAAAATGTTCTTGTTCCAGAAGATGTGATAGCACCTCAGTGCCAAGTTGTTGGATTGCTTGAGAGGGAGATTCAAGAAATGATATTAACGGCTCGATAATTTGACTGGGAGTTGACTTCAATGTTGCTAGACTCTGAGGTTTCTCTAGTATATTCACAAGTGCTTGCAATGCGCTGTGCTGATCCCACATGGTCACATCCGGGCGACGTAATAGCAAGAAAAGTGGCTCCACCATTTTTGCAGCAGCAGAACTTTTAGCAATGCCACTGTTGTTTGTTAAAATGCGAAGTAACTCAGCAATGGATGAGCCAACAGAAACAGGAACATCCAGAATCATATCAAGTGCATGCTCAATGATACCAGCTTTAACCATGTCAAGTTTGCAATTTGGACGGTCCTTGCCCAACTTTATGAGAGCAGCAATAGACGCCTCTGACAATTGGTAGTTTGTCCCAGGAACAAAACTAACAAGAAGGTCAACAACTTCATTAGTCGCAGCAATCTCTGCGTTGTGCTCCTCATCCAGTAGTCTGCTCAGAGCACAGACAGCTGGTTCAACAACCAAACTAGAGCCTGATGACATCAATGATATCAGGGGGTGAAGACATTCTGTGGCAATCGGTGATGCCCTTATGTCAGAGTTCTCAAACAAAACATAGCAGAGCTGAGCAGCATCTTTCTTAAGCTCTAAGGAGGAACTGAAGGATAAAATTTTATAGAGGCTTTCAAGTGTGTTGCCTTCTACATCAAACATAGGTGAAGTCTTTGAGATATTGGCAGCAGAAAGTTTGATCAGAGCACCAAGTGTGGCTTGCTGTTCTATTTCAGTTCCTGACTCGAGCATGTCAAGTAATGGTTGTATAGCTTGCCTAACCACTTCTGTATCTCTTATACTCTCTGAATCAAATAAGTTATGCAATGTCCTTGCTGCACTAAGCCTAGAATTTCTTGAGCCCAAACGTAAGACAGCTACAAGTTGATTCAAAGTGCTAAGTGAGGATTCATAGTAAAGCAGATCAGGATTTTTGTATAAGATCCCTAGGAGATTGATAATGGTAGTTTCAGTTGAGTCTTGTGGGCTTAAAGATAAATACATAGTTAAAGCATCTAGAGCTCCAGCCTCCGCCATAGCAACTTTATTTGTTTCGCTACCTTCTGCTAGTTGAGTCAATAGGTGCAACGCAACCAGAGGTGCACCTGGTTTGTCTGCCATTGGTTTAAGTATATCCACTAGCAATGGAATGGACCTTCGAGCAGTAGCACCAGTACGAACATCCTCAAGATTAAAAAGACTTTTCAATATTATTTGACTTGGATTCTCTGCCAACTTGAATTCTTCAGCCATTGTAACAAGGTTTGGCATATCAGATTCTATCAGTCCAATCATGGCTATAGCACCCACAACTGCACCAGAATTTGCAATAGCGAGCTGTATACTTCTGCTTCCAGTGCAAACCAGGCTAGCCAGTGCTTGAGCAGCAAAGTACTTGTCAATAATCTCATCAGATCTTAGTAGTGAAGCTAAAGAAGGTATAATTCGCATTATTGCTGAAGATTGAACTACCACTGAATCCTGAAATAAAGTAGCCAAGAGAAGGGCGCAACTCCATACACTCCCTGAATCTTCATCGTGTTCCTGCAACATGGAGCAATATTTAGAGCTTTGAATTTTTGCATGGAAAAAGAAACAGGAAAATATGGACAGGTATGGAACTAAGAAAACAAGTATTAGCCAGTTGACCACATGTTAAATATATTGGGACCACGATACTTTTTGCTTGTTCTCAATTCCAGTTGGATAATAAGGTACTGATAATGTGCAACATAATCCGTGCACAGCTGTATCTCATTCTAACTCTAGTACCCAAAACAAATAGTTCCAATCTGGAGCCTATCACAATGCAAAGGTCAAAAAAAGAACATAGACTGACTAAAGTATCAATACCTTGCAAAATAACTACAGTTTATCTGCATGATGTATCACTGGGCTTCTATTTATCCCAGGTATTGCAAGCATTGGTGATGAAATTATTTTTATTTTTTAGGTCAGGGTGATGAATTTATTTTGTATGTAAGCAGTAACTTCATATGTGCTGATGAATATGTTTTGCTGATGCAAGTATACACTGATCGAAAACAAGCTCATCCTGTAGTAACATATATAAGGTTAAACAACAAATTGCCGCAACAGACTTGGTTTGGGAACCAGGGACTTAACGGAAAAGCTCGTTAATCTGACGAATGGGTTTGCTCCTCAATTTGATCTGCCTAATGGATAGGTTCAGAAGCACTCATTATGCTCAAATTTGGCTCCAAATAAAATGAGTCAATTCTAGTGAAACACGACTGCGCTTCATCTCAGCTCGTTAGCTGGACAACAAAATTGGTACTGAACAATTAGCAATTAACTAAGATGATATGAAGTGAATCTGCCTTAATTTCAAAAAAAAATACTCCATAGATGATCGTATCCAACTAGATCTAATAATGATGTAGCTTGAGGATCATTCAAGAACTTTGGCCTCCTAAAATTGGCAACAATTGAGGTATTTTAGGGACTCAAGCAGCCACATTGCCCTTGTTGTGCATTATAAGTGTGAGGCTATCGACGAACACCCATGAAAGGACACAGACGACCTGAAGGACACCATGAACTCAGGCTAGTATAGTGAGCGACAAGATGTTGGTGGCACTGCCCTATGGTGATCACAACCTGGCACAGGCTCTTGAGCAGGGTGCCGCTGAACTCATTGGTATGCAGCAGATGGGCACCGGCCAGCTGCTCATGGCATTCACCATGGTCGTCCCCACACCGGTGTGCAAGCACCACGTTCCAAGGTATGAGGATGCATTCGAGGGTCGGTGTATGGATCGACCCACTCCGGTGCAAGGAGCAGCTGGCGTCTGCAGCCAGCAAAGCACACCGCTCGTGCAGTGCAGAACCAAGACAGAGGAAGGGCTCATCATGAAAGATGTATTTTGGCATACAACACCATATAAAAGCATCTGGGCTATTTTTTTGCAAAACAAAAAGAAACAGCCTCTTCAGCAACAGCAAGACACCATGGCCCCTGGTGTTCCTGCTGACGAGATTCTGATCAGTTTGCACAACAGATCCAAGTTAATTGACCAGTTTAAACCATTCTGCAAGTTGTGTGTTTTCCTATTACATTGAAGAACAGCTTGAGGCATCAAGCAGGTAACATGGATAGAGAAATCTTGGACCCAAAAAGAGCCGAATAACTCATAAAGGAGCCATGTTAAAGTAATCGGTGCAGAACCAAAAAAGTGCTTGGCCCACAAAGATAGCATTTATCTTGATGTATCCCTCAAGTCAAACAAGCATAGCATTTCAGCGAAGTAAAAGCTTAAATTTATCAAGTGATTGCAGCTGAAGAGACAAGAAAAATGTAATGACAGCACAATGGAAAATAAAGATTAAAAAGTGAAACATGCACCTGTCGGCTAGCAGAGTGGCTAGCGAGTTTATCAGAAACAATGTCAACACCACCAAGATCCATAACAGTAAGTTTACTCCTGGGATGAGAAGAACAAATTAGTGAGAGCAAACGTGCAACAGTTTCTTCCAGAACCTTCCCTGATTCAGGCACATCCAAAACATCCTGCTCACAATTGAACAAACTCTTCTCTGTGTAAGGTTTCCAGACTTCAATATCTAGGGATGTTGAAGTGGACTCTTGCTTCAACATATCAATGAGTGCAGATATTAGACTCTTCAGATGTCCAGATGCTTCAAGAACTTCAATTGAATGTTCTCTCTTGTCCTTCAACGCAGATATGAGGGTGATTGCACTGGAGATTCTTATTTCCATGTTTGTTGATTCCATAACTCTACTGACAAGGGAATCAATGCAGCCTTGACTTCTGTTTATGTGCTCACTAAGCAGAGAAGATTGGTCCTGACATAGCCTTGCGAGAATTTGAATGGATTTGTCTTGAATAGGGGGGAGCCCAACACTGATACAGCGGACCAGAGGTTCTAAACCTTCTGGGGCTTCAAGAAAGGCAGTCCGCAGAGGGGGGCTAAAATGAGCACCCTCCTTGGTCATCACCATCAATGCAAGCACATCCAGGGGATCCAAACTAGTAACTTTTTCCAAACTGATACCGGATAGACACACCAGCAGTGCATGAATTATAAAGCAGCAGAGTGAGTAATCTGGAAAAACTTCACAGAGGGGGAATTGGTTGAGCAAGTGATAAAGTGACCGTGAAGCACTAATTTTGCCATCTAAACTCCCCTCCTTTAGGACTCTAGTCAAAGCTTGGACAATATTATCACCTAGCGCCTCCTTAGCAATCTGGGGATCTGATAAGAGATTTGCCAATGCAGCAATTGCCGCTTCAGCCGCATCAATGGATGATGTCTTGGCCATCTCTATGAGAGGTTGCACGTCACCTTCAGCTATACATGACATCTTGTTCTTCGACATGGTATTAGCCGAGCGCGAGAGTGCTCCTAAAGCTCGAGCAGATTGTGTTGCAATAACTTGATTTCCACTTGTCAAAAGCTTCATGAATGGCTGAACAATTTCATCGGTTGCTAAGATGTCGCAAATATCCTGACGCATACTGAAAATATCAGCCAACACAGTTGCAGCACATTCCTGAGATTCTTCATTTGACGAGTCAAGAACAAGAACAAGAGACCTAAGCCCTTTATTAGCAGGAGCTCCATTCTGGATTAGGTCTCTTTGAGGAGCCAGCACAAGGACATGCCCAAGAACTGTAATGGCGTGTGCCTTTGAGCTCACTGAGTCACTGAGCAGCAGTGCTAACAGCTGATTGACTGTGGCAGAATCAGCAGACCGTATAAGCACCTTGAGTGCTTTGACTGATGCCTCTTGTCCACGAGGACTGTCACTCTTTAGAAGCCAAAGCAGCGCCAGAACAGCACCAGCACTCTCAACACATGCCCTGATATCATCACTGTGACAGCACAAGTTGCATATGATATGAGCTGCATCCTCCTTTGCCCTTTGAGATCCTGTTTCCAGTAGTTGGACAAGTGGAGGGATACCTCCAGCAGCTGTTATTGCCCACTTACTGTCATCTACTTCATCGCTCAAGATAGCCAACAAAGAAACTGCATACTCCTGATGCTGCTCACTGGAAAGTCCAAGTAATGATATTAGCAACTGAACTCCTTCTCTCTTTCCAAGAGCGTCCCACAATCCAAAACCATCACAGCACAAGCTAGTTAAGGCATGAACAAGATGGTCTTGAACATCGTCGGTAGCCATAGTGACCAGCCCAACAAGAACCTTCTTTGCATTTGAGTGATCAAGTCTGCCAGAGAAACATGCATTTGCATATAGACTTGCTAAAGCTTCAAGGATACGATCAAGCAAAAGCTTACTGTCATGGGATTTCAGGAGCACAACCAAAATGCTTTCTATCTCAACAGGATCAAAGAATTTACCATCAGTGCCATCATACACCATCAACGTATATGCAAGTGCTCCAAGAATGTCAGCAAGGGACACAGCTGACCGGGGTGATTGGCAAAGCTCTCCCAGGTAAAGCAACAACGAAGTAGCTCCACCGCAAATATTTGATAAAGCACAAACGGCATGGCTTTGTAGAGAATGGCAGGTAACCCCTCGCATGCACTCTTTTGAGGGCGCTACAACAGCTCCAATCAAAACAGGGAGGCCGCCTGCATCGACCACAGCTTTCTTTGCAATGGTAGACTTGGAAGATAAGGCCTCCAAAGCATCAGCTGCACTTTCACGAACAGCAATATCATCATCTCGATTCAGAAGCTGAAGAAGGGCCTTAACAGCCCCAGCAGCTATGATTTTGGGAATGCTATCACTGAAAGCAGAGATCAACCGTGCCAAGAGGGAGGCAGCATTTGACTGTGAAGCGGTATTTTTGGATGAAAGAAGACCAGTAATAATTTCTACTCCACCCGCTTCAAGTGTGGCCTTCCAATAACCATCTTTATCTCCACAGAGATTTCTTAAAGCCCCAGTCACAAAGCCCTCAACTATTCTATCTTGGCGTGACTTAGGATTGAGCAAATCCCAAAGAGTCGGCACAACACCTTCTGTCACAAATATTTTCATGCCGATGTGATCATCCGAAAGACCCCCTGAAGACACTTCAAAAATAGCCTCAGCGGCAGCCTTCTTTGCTTCAGCAGATTCAGACTTTAAGAGAGAGAGCAAGGGTGGTATGCAACCTCCTAAGAGAACCTTGACACGCAGATCCTCTTCCTTGCAGAGTGCACTAAGCAAGGCCGCAGCATTTACTTTGGCTGAAGATGCCCCGCTTCTAAGGATAGATATAAATAATGGCATGGCCTGAGAATGGCTACCTATCAAAATCCTTGCATCCTTCTTCGCCTTGGCAAGTTCAAGTAATCTTTTGATTGCCACTTCCTTCTCTGGCAGTGATGTCAAGCTACCATGTAGCTGCTCCAGCAATCGAGCAACAGTGGACATTGCACTTTCAGGGTCATCAACTTCTGCAAGATTGCATGCTTCCCTATATAAAGAATAAGCAATAATAGTTAAAAAATTATGAATAATAAAGAGAGGACTAAACGCTTAAAATGAAATGAAGGGTCGCTAGACGAGGATATAGCAACACAAAGAAAGCAAGCTAATTTTACTGATTCCATGAAAACTTCCAGTGTAATAAACATAATATAAGAACAGTGCTAAAATTGAGATCTTTTTTTTAACAGTAAAAATTGAGATCTTGTATACCTTGATCTAGAAGATGACGTGGATGGTGCAGGTGAAGTAGGGTCTCGAGAGTCTCGAGGTTCCGTTGAGTTGGATCTCGGCATGATTGAACAGTTACCAACGTTTACAACCTTAATTGTTTTATATGTCCTCCTGCAAGACAAACTGGACGTATTCAACATAAAAAAGTAATATTGCCAGCTTGTGTCATCAATTTTTCAAATTAACTTACATTATACCAAAAGGGTGGAAAGGTAACCACTCATATGATATACCATGTGGATACCAAGATAATATCATAATCATGTTAATTTACGAGTGCAATATTAAAAGATAGCCATGGTCAGCAGATCCAGTTCTAACATGCAAAAAATTACAGTTGATGTAAATCGTCATGGGGAAATTCAGATCCCAAAAATTTGTACTTTCCAACTTAACTGTCAAAGATGAGAAAACAAAATTATCACCCGTGATCTACCATCCTATCCCCCAATTCCATGCAAGTATACTTCAGTGGCGAGATTCCTTGCACACCTCAGCCGCAATGACACCTACGCGTGTGGCACAAACTTCCAAAGTCCAAATGCATATAGCAATTAGCTCCAAACAACCCGAGCAACTGTGTCTAGCTTCACGAAAAAGGCGTCTTCCCCAATTTCAGCAAATTTGAGGAAGAGCAGAAGGTGTTGCAAATGCAAAAAACTGCTGTGGACCAGAGCTGCCAATGCATGGGGATAGGAACGACCATACTAGCAGTAAACGAGTTTAAGACAGCCGTGAGTGCAAAATTGTACCATTCCACGTGGTAGGGGGTTCAATTACTCCTGAAATCCCAATAGAGCATTGCTGCCTGGACTGAGCTTTGTCTCTCTATGACCCAACGAAAAGCACGCCGTTTCTACAGTATGGTAGGATCAGACCACGGCCTTCAAAACAAGACATTATAATGACTAACTAAAGGCTGATGAACAGAGAAACACAAGAGCGGGTCGCGACAGAATTCCTCGAGAATTACTCCCCTCCGAGCGCACCTAACTACGGCCTGCCCCAGATCGCTCCTCGCGCCACCGCGGAGCGACAAGCGACGGCGGACCCCCCACCCCGATCACGCGAACCACCCGAAATCCCGCCGCGCACCTCCACCGCCTCGCCAACGTGGCCATCGCAGGCGAGATCTCGACCGCCAGGCCTCAACGAAAAGCAACGCGATACCCCCTAGAACCAGCGCGAATCGCTCGGAATTGGGCGCCGCCACGGGCAGGCAGCAGCCCCCTGCCGGGCGCGCCTGGCCAGAGATCGACGAGCGAGAGCGGGGGAGGGGGG
>CBQS010235319.1:0-10249 GCA_900070015.1 Hordeum bulbosum | reverse complement strand
GGGGGAGGGGGGTCCACCTAGTACTCCGACAAGGGCAATGTCATCCTCATATCTCAAACTGATGGGAAGATCCGTTGTCTGCGCCAAGGTGACATGTCAGTGATGAAATATGTGGCAGAGATACGGGCATTGTAGGCAGACCAGGATAACTGTGATCCTCTGGAACTCTATGATGCAGTCCAGCATCAAGTCAGGGCACAAGTGGATGGCACGCAGGCATGTGCTGCAACTTTTGGAGGGGCTCAAAAGTTGCTTTGATGGCAGGAAGGCCTACACCTATTGCATCAAACTTCCCTGCCTACTATTGATGGGGTTATCACAGAGATGGCTCAAGAGGAGGTGTGGCTATCTCTTGAGCAAGCAAACATGAAGGTTGTGCCAGCTTCCACATTTGCCAGTTACTGAGCGCAGGGAGTGGAAAGAGACCAGAGACTGTTTTACCTGTGGGGAGAAAGGCCACCTGAAGTTCAACTGTCCAAATCATGGTAGGGGCAGGGGAAATAGCAGAGGGGGAAGTAGGAGGACTTCTAGAGGTAGAAGTGGGTATTCATGAACTCAGGGGGGCAGAGCGCGCACATGGCAGTTCAAGGGGACAATGGGACGTCAAAGGGCAGAGAAGTAGATGATGATGCCAATGGAGACTTTGCTCACTGGTAATCCTGAAAATGCATCTCTTGCTACTAACAAGAATGATCTAGAATGGGTTATGGACTCTGGAGCATCTAAGCATATTGCAGGTAAACTCTGTGTGTTTGAGTCTTACAATAAGCATCTTCCTACACTATACAAACTGTGATGGTACAAAACAGCCTGTTGAAGGAGGGTGGCACAATAAAGTGCACTTCCACCATCTCTCTATCCCCAGTTTTACATGTGCCAGCTTTTCCTGTCAATTTGGTCTGCGTGAGTACTCTAATTGATCAAATGGACTATCGTATGATTCTTGAAAGTATGTCTGCTTGATTCAGGAGCTACAGACAAGGCAGGCGGTTGGGACTGGCAACATGCGTAGGGGGATCTGGTATATGGATCAGGAGGTGCAGCCGGACTTGGTGTGTGCTGCGCCCATGGAGGGCAAGGAGAAGCAGGTACGCAGTGATCCATCACTGTAGGGTGAGGCATGTATCTTTTGATAAGATGAGTAGAATATTTCCGGATGTTATGTGTGGAATAGGCAAGGGCAAGTTGACATGTGATGCTTGTGAATATGCTGAACACACAAGAGCTTCATACGTGAGTAAGGGGCTTAGGAGCATATTTCCTTTTATGCTTATACATTCGGATGTATGGACTTGCCGAGTGGTGTTAGTGAATGGAATGAAGTATTTTGTAACCTTTGTTGACTACTATTCTCATATGACTTTCATTTATTTGATGTGTCACAAGGATGAGGTGCTTAGCTGTCAGAACCTTCATGCCTATGCGACGAATCAGTTTCAGGTGTGCAGGTGCAGGTGATCAGGACTGACAATGGCACTGAGTATGCGAACAACACCTTTGGTGCCTTCTTGTCTAGCCAAGGTATTCTTCATTAAACATCTTGCCCAAATGCCCCTCCCTAAAACAGTATGGCCAAGCGAAAGAATCGCCACGTTTTGGAAACAGTTCGCTCATTGATGTGCACGATGAATGTGCCCAAATTCTTGTGGAGTTAAGCAGTCATGAGAGCCACATACTTGATCAACCAAACACCTTCTGGGATACTAGGTATGAGATCCCCATGTGAGTTGGTGTTTGGAGAAAATAAGTGTGTCATCCCTCCGAAGTTATTTGCCAGTGCCTGTTTTGTTAGGGATCAGAAAATTATCTATTGGGAAATTGGACCCATGAGTAGTGAAATGTGTTTTATGGGCTATTCCTCTAGTCAGCAAGGATACAGGTGTTGGAGTCCCTTTGCAAAACGCATGTTTGTAAGTATGGATGTCACCTTCTAGGAGTCTGAGCCATTCTATGGTGAGCCGACTGATCTAAGTATGCTGTTTGCAAAGCTTGACCACCTACACTCTGTGGAATATGGTCAAGAGGGGGAGAAGGTTGTGTCTCATACTCATGGTGATTCTGTGGGCACTAACACTGATGATGATATGTGGGTTAAGGTCCAGCCAATAGTAGGTACAATTCCGGTTGGTACTCTCACTGATGATGATGTGCAGGTTCAAGTCCAGTCAACAATGGGACAATTCCGTTTGATGCTCTCCAGGTTCCTATTCGAGATCGGTGACAGAAGAATCTGTCGAACTCACGACGGTAGCCGCAGGTGGATGCAAGCTCATTTGACACAATGGAACTTCCAATAGCATTGCTAAAGGGAACACATGAAGCGGCAACGAAGGCTTTACCAAGGATGGTTTTGATGATCATGACATTGGCAATTATGTGTATGGGGTATGATTAATAAAATGATTGTTAGTAAATATGTGTTGTATACTTGTATGCCAAGTCTAGGTAGTTAGTATTTGCCCATCTAACCTATACTGGAACGATTGTGATCCTGTTGTTGGACAAATCTACCTGCCTTGTATCTGGCTATGTAAAAAGTTTGGCTGGCATCATGTTGATGTTACCGAATCCATTTATCTCTCACGTTTCTTCACATGGTAACAGAGACTCGTTTCTGAAAACCAACGGGATGACATCCCCAAGCACCACATCCGCCACCATGCCCGCCACCGCGGTAGGAACCCTCGTAGTCGAGCTCTCCATGGCACTGTCAGTTCCCATGGCATCCTCCTCGCCAGGATTCATCTTTGTCCCCAACATCGGGTAAACCGCGTCGATTCTGCGCGGGCATCAACTCCTCGGCTACTGTGATGACATGATGGTCGCACCACCACGGCGTGTCCACTCCTCGGCCGAGCCGGACACCAATATCGTCGACAACCCCGCCCACAACCACCTGTACATCCAAGACCAGTTGATCTTCTCGGTTGTGCTCTCCACGCTCGCGCTGGAAGTGTTATCTCGCGTCCTCGGCCCCACCTTGTCTTCAGCGATCTGGTGGCCATTGAACGAATGCTCGCTTCCCAGTCCAGAGCTCGGGTCAATCAGATCTGAAGGCAGCTATCTATGCTGCAGAAAAAAGACCTCAGTGTCACCAACTACTTCAGCCGAGCCAAAGCCCTTGCGGATCAGATCGCTGTTGCAGATCAGCCCTTCGCGACGAGGAACTCATCCATTAGGTTATTATAGTTGTGTCATACCAAGCTTGACATTGTGTATGTCATGGGTGTGTTGAGTAGATGCATACATGAACCAAGGAGTGAGCATCTTGACACAGTGCACAGAATCCTGAGATACTTGAAGGGCACTCCAGGCAAAGGTTTGTGGTTTGCGAAGAGTGGACATCTTGAGGTGGATGGCTATAGTGACTCTGACTGGGCNNGTTGTCAAGATGATAGAAGATCAACTTCAGGCTGTTGTGTGTTTGTGGAAGGATATTTGGTGTCACGGAGAAGCAAGAAACAAACAGGTGTGTCTAGATCAGCGGCAGAAGCTAGGTATAGAGTATTATCTCAAGGGTTGAGTGAGATGCTCTGGGTGAAGAACCTAATGAGCAAGTTGAGACTTCTGAGGAAGGGACCCTTGAGAGTGTGGTGTGACAACAAGTCAGCTATAAGCTTTGCCAGTAAGCCAGTTCCAACATGATAGAACAAAACATGGAGAAGTTGATCGCTTCTTCACCAAGGAGAAACTTGATGGTCTTACTCATGTCAGCTCTGGGCAGCTGATTGCAGATTGCTTGATAAAGGGACTAGGAACAAAGGACTGTAATTTGGCATGTGACAAGATGGGGTTGATAGATATCTACCATCCATCTTGAGGGGGAGTTTTGAACCGGTATCGGTATGGCCCATCACCACTAAGGCACATAAGGCCCAGCACGTGTAAGTGACTAGAAGAGGAGGGTTGGTCGATGTCTGGAGTAGAGCGCCGCCACAACCTACGATACACAGAGACGAGCTGCTGGTACACCTCTACTCAACATCTATGATCGCAAAATAGCTCATCCACCATTAGTAAAGTATCACGCATAGCATGTCGGTAATTTTACCTTCAACCAACACGTCATAATTGGTCAACTGAAGCATAGCATCAGCAGATTCAACTTAAGAGCCATATTATTGTGGAAACCTTATATTGAAAAAATTGAAACATAAATATTCATGGCTTCTCTGTGAACTCCAGCTTAAGTTTCTGAAAGTGCCAACTGAAAATAACTAACATAGATGAAAAAATGTAACGATCGGTTTCTTACCGAAGGAATTCATGAGCATCTTCTTGTTTACCAGGACCAAAGCTACTTCCAATCTCGTGCAGATGGGACAGTATCCCAGTTGGTGATAAAGCAGTCTTGCCCTGTTTGCCCTCCACAATAAGTCTTTCAAATTCACACATGAAACACCATGCCTTTTTGGAACCTAGAAAACACAAGATACTATGCAGTTAATCAAACAAGTGCAATATGGAGAAAAACAATGACATAAGAAACTTGGTAGGCACTTACAATTTTTCGAGTGAAGCCCTCCCAGAAGATACGCTGTAAGTGGTCGAGTAAACATCAAGCACTGAAGAACAACATTTGCATAGCAGCTGCAAGAGAAAAATAAGAAGAAAAACAGGTTAGACAGGGCGGCACATAACAACTTAAACAAAATATCTCAACTACGGCGACAACATCCTGTTTAACATAGGCCTCCTTTGGTTTACAAGAATTTTGGGAAAAAGGAAAAATTCCTTTGGAGCCCTTTGGTTTGTAGGAAAAGATTCCTATTCCTATGTAGAATAGGAACCAATCCTTCACATTTCAAAGGAAAAAAAAAAATAGCCGACTCAATGGAAAAATTTCTATCCTATGCATCAAATGACATCTCTTTCCCTGCAGGAATTGAGATACATGTCATCTCACTTCCTATGATTTTTCTATTCCTGTGATATCCCTAGCCTGTGAACCAAAGGAGGCCTAAAGTTCCATGTACTGGTAAGTCATCAACAGCAGGACAAAAAAGTAGTAGAGTAACACTATCATGCCATTAAACACTATCAAAGCATGCTGGATCAATAAAGCTGGAGCATATTTGTCTGATCACTTCATATATTTGTGTGGGTGGGAAACAAAGTCCATCTTTAGCTCATTAAATTAATGATGCCCCTAGGTAAACAAACCAGATAAGATCTACTTATATGTCAACAAGACTCCAACAGAAGTAAAAACTAACTTGCAAACAGATTACAAAGCTAGAGATGCCTACACAAAAAAATATGGGACGAACTTCAAATAAATACAGAGCATGCAGTTAATCTCTCAACATATTACATTTCAGAAATGGTAATTCAATGTTTACCTGTTGCCAAGGTTATGAAGACCAAAAGGGCGCAATTCAACCTTGTCGTAGAGCTTGATGAAAACATCATATGGAAAAAGTGTCTGAAAAGCAGAAGTTAGTAGCAAGTAAAAGAAAATAAATGACTAACTGCAGAGCCATTCAGTTATATTTACCAACTCTGAAGGATAATGCCTCACAACTTTTGGTGTTGTTTGTTGCCTGACAATTTTCTTCAGAGATGTCGCAAGGTTATTTGCTGCTGAACCTCCTCTATCTGTTGGATTATCAGCCCTTTTTGATGGATTAGGTGCTACAGGACGGCCACCATGGATGGAAGAAACCTTATCAACAGCTAATACTGATGATACTAATTTCGAGCCTTCAGACTTTTCTTTGCCAATAGCTTTTATTTTGCACGGTTCAACTTCCACGCGAAGAGAAGTCCTAGAACTTTTGGGTGTTAGTACGGCAGTTGCAGCCGTTTGGGAATTGCTCCTATCTGCAGGTTTTCTAATATGATTAATTCGAGAGCAATCCTCACTAACATCAGCATCCTCAGTGTTACCATGGTCCTTGCAATGAACAGATCTATCTTCATGGATGGAACTGGTAAGGCCACTCATCTTTGGTGCAGAAGCTTGAGATTTACGAACCAATATCTCATCTGAGTCCTTCATGTAAGAGCTGTTTTCAACAAAATTTGTAGATTTGGTATTTGATTCTGTCCTTTTACTGTCAAAGGATGCTACTTGAGGGGTAATTTGACGAAGTTTGACCACATTGTCAGAATCGCCCTTTTCAGGGATCTCTGTGGTAGCAGATACTTCTTTGAAAAGCGTGTCTTTCCTTTTATCATTTGAGCTCTTCACAACATGGTTTGTGCCAGAAGTTTCAGACTCAAACGCAACCGGTACGCTAATTTCAGCCACTGGTTGTACACCAGGCACTACATTCTCTTCAGAAGCTCTTCGGTGTTCAACACTTCCTTCCTTTGCAACCAATATTGGAGCTCCGTCATTTGGCTTAGCATTAGCATTTGGTGGATGACATTCATCTTTGTGACCTTTTCTCCAGTGGGATATCTGGCATTTGAATGAGCTGCAAAAGGAAAGGTGTCACAAGGTTGAACAAGTAACACGATTAGATTTTTATACAGCACGCACAATATTCAACCGCAGTTTAGGATTTTCGACACATAGCATGTTCAACCGCAGTTTAGGATTTTCGACACATAGCATGTTTGCATGTTTGCATGTTTACTATTCATGTACAATATAGTACAATATTACTTGGTTTTACTGAAATAGGCATCACATCTCATCCAGCAGACCAAGTCATGTGCATGTATATTTACTTAGGATTCTTATTCAAATGTTCCACTAGTAATGAATCAAAGGAGATCAGATCAGGATGTTCAAAAGTGTCAATTTGTCCATAGCAACATAATGTTAAGTTCACAAAAAAGATGTGTGCATAATAAAATGTTCAGAACAGGATGAAAATTACTAAGAATAGCATCGGAAAAGTAACCATACATGCCTAATATTCAGCCAAGAGCAACTGCAGTTGGACAACCAAAGTTCTCAGGTTTAAGAAAGCAAATTAAAAGTGCACAGTGGTGTACCAATCATCCTTCTATCCCCAACAAAAGTGGATTAGTAAAATGTCCAACACATGGGCAAACACGGCCAACAGAGCTAATATGGTCAACAGAGTCACTTTCTAGATAATTCTTTGACAGCCATATTGCTGCCCACGAAACATTGAGTGCAGAGTATATTGTAGCACCACTTGTCAGCTGGTGCATTTACTCACCACTAAACACCGTATGTGTAGGCACTTGCGACTCTTTTACATGTAATCCATGAATGTAAAGTAAACCATATTCAATGTTAGCACACAAGGGTATTTTGTATTAAAACATTTTTATGACAATACAAATTACTCAGCCAGATGGTACTCCCTCCGTCTAGGTTCAAAAGGCCGGCTGGCCAGCATGCTCCATCCAGATTTGTTAGAACGGGCGTTTAATTGCGCTGCACATGCAAGCAAGGGAGAGAACTAGTCTGCTGCATGCATGTTATTCGTTGGATCATGCAAGGAGGTTAGAGAACGCATGCAGGCAGGAGAGAGAAATAGGCTGTGGCAGCTGTGCATGCATGCTATTTCACTGGGCGCAGGCTGGCAGAGAGAGAATGCACGGAGGCTTTGGAGAAGAAATCGAAGCATTACTCAATTAAGACGAGTCAGTGCCTTGGTACTGGAGATCTGGCCCTCCCGGCCCTATAAACGCGAACAGAGGGAGTACTGATTAAGAAATAAGCTTATGTAATGTCAGTATGCACATAACATATATAAATGTTCCATCATTAGTAAACACTTCTTAGAATCACATGGGACCTTTGTTGGAACTAATCTTGTCATATACCAAAGAGATGCATACATGAGAAGGAAGAAGTCAAATTGAGTTGGATGTCGAGGGACATCATGAAACCTTAGCCAAGAAGAATATGATGTCATAGCATATGTTAACACTCAATAGTTGTCATTTACTTGCGTATGGGTTGTGCAGTAGATGAACTAGCTATGAGTTGTACCACTGTAGCCATGTCAGTCACTGTATCACTGTCCCTACAGCCTCTATTAAGGAGAGGCACCCCATATGTAATAGGTAAGCTTGTAGCAATTGAGATATCTAATAAAGCTTCCTGCTAGTAGTAGCCCTTTGTGTGTGTAAAGCACATCTCTTTAGAGAGAGTCCTGGGTGAGAGCTAGAGAAGCTACTGATTCTAACAACTGGTATCACTAGAGCTAGCAGTTCTAACAAACTTTTGTTTAGCTGTGTGCACCTCAGGTCTTCATTATTTGTTTCGGGTAACAGGTTGTATGGAAGAAACCAAGGCATTGTTTGCTTGTTTGTAAGAAATGAATGTGGTGGCAATACAATAAGGTGTGCTGACATTATAACTACAAGTATAGTGCTTGTCAATATTTTGTTTTTCCACTCTCAAGTTGCAACCCATTAGACAATTATGTATATGACATATCAGCACGTAATTGGTTAAACATGTTTTTTGAGGCTAGTTTCTATCAATAACACAGAAATAATAAATAAGACGAGTAGTCTTTGCAACCATGGCTGTTTCTCCCAGTGATATCAATTGCACAGGAATGATAAATAATGAATCTTCTTCTCAAAAACACTAAGAACTCAACATGAATATGAACAAATAGCATTACCATCGGCTGATTGATCTGACCCACATGCCAAGCAAAAGAGATTGACACGGGGAGAAAGGTGTTAGCCTTGTTGAAATCTACATACCCCAGGATTGGCATCCTTTCTGTATGAGCAGAGACAGGACAAGCGCTCATGCAAAGAACCAATCAATAGCCGCATGCACTGAGCCAAGTGTGCATCTTATTTTGTTCCACATTACCTAAGAATACGTACACCGGTGCTTCACCCTTCGGGACATTTTGGCTATGTGATAGGACAAATCTAGCAACAGATCAGTCAAAGAAAAGTCCGTGACAACAGGACATTGTGACATTCAAATAATAAGTGTTCATCTAGAAGCATGTGAATCGCTAAGGATGGTTAATAGCCTAGGGCAGGTTGTGGCCTGTGTTAGTTAACAAAAAAGGCAGCAGACTAATATTAGTTGTCTGAGACCAATTGGAAGGTATCTTTTAGTCAGGGATACAAAACAAATGTTCAAGTTTACAAGGAGAAGTGTTCATCTAGAAGCATGTGAATCACTAAGGATGGTTAATAGCCCAAGGCAGGTTGTGGCCTATGTTGGTTAACAAAAAAGGCAGCAGACTAATATTAGTTGTCTGAAACCAATTGGAAGGTACTCCCTCCGTCCCATAATATAAGAACGTATTTTTCAAGCTGTTTTAGCTTCAAAAACGTTCTTATATTATGAGAAGGAGGGAGTATCTTTTAGTCAGGGATACAAACCAAATGTTCAAGTTTACAAGGAGAAGTGTTCATCTAGAAGCATGTGAATCGCTAGGATGGTTAATAGCCTAAGACAGGTTGTGGCCTATGTTGGTTAACAAAAAAGGCAGCAGACTAATATTAGTTGTCTGGAACCAATTGGAATGCAAATTGAAGTCAGGGGTACGAAACAAATGTTCAAGTTTACAAGGAGAGGCGCCAGCAATGTTGACGGCATAACTGAGCCATCAGGATCCTGATACTGGCCTTCCTTCCAGATGACTATACAATACTCCCTCCGTTCCAAAATATAAGTCCTTTTAAGAAATTTCACTAAAGACTACATACGGAACAAAATAAATGAATCTACACTCTAATATATGTCTATATACATCCGTAATACAGCGCATTTCCGCTCTGAATTGAACAAATTAAATTGTGTAGACTGTCTTCCCTCGATTCCAAATCACCCGCTGAGACTAGACAAATTGAAAAGGGGAATAGGGACAGGTTTTTAGCCAACTCACCAGTACTTGACAGCCTTGCACTGTTTGCACCTAAACGTGGTCGGCCTGAAGCACACCGCGCAGACTCCGGCTGCAGCCGGTGGCGGCTCCACGACCTCCTCCTCCTCCTGGGGCGGTGGTGTCCACATCGGCGCCTCCGGCACGTCCGTGGCGTGCAGCACGCCAGGGAACAGCTCGGAGCAGTAGGCGAGCACCGACTCCCGCTCCGCCAGGTCGGATTCCTCCGCCGCGAGGCGCGCGAGGCGCCGCACCTCCTCCCTTCGCTCGGCGGCGCGGCGCAGGCTCTTTCGCAGCAGCAGCGCCATGACTAGCAGCACGATAAACAGCACGACAGTCGCCGTGGTAGCCGCGGTCGACGACCCTGCCACCTCCGTCATTGGCATCGTTCCCTCTCAGGTCTCAGCCCACCCCTCTGCCTCCCCCGCCCCCTCTGTCAGGCGCATAGATCTCGA
>CBQS010235235.1:0-10182 GCA_900070015.1 Hordeum bulbosum | reverse complement strand
GGTGATGTCTCTAGTGATGTAACTCACAATGAACAACTAGCTCTTTTGTTGCGCTATGTTCATAAACTTGGTTGGGTATGTGAGCGCTTTTATAGAGAAATACATTTGGTTGACACCACTTCTTTGTCACTGAAGGCAATGGTTAAGTCGTTACTTGATGCCCATCATTTGACTCTTTCTCAAGTGTGTGGGCACGGTTATGATGGGGATAGCAACATGAAAGGTGAGGGGGCTAAAAACATTGTACATACAAGTCGTCCTGCGCTTACTACATCCATTGTTGTGCGCACCAACTCGAGTTGGTTATTGTTGCCGTTGCCCAAGCTAATAGTGGGATGATGTGGTTTTTGATCAAGTCTCTCAGCCATTTGATATCACTCAGTTTTCTTGTAAGCGCCATGTTATTGTTTGATACGTTAGAGCACATTTTTTAAAAATCACTTGAAGATGGTTAAGCACAAAGTGTACATGTATAGAACCAAATGATGGGGTTAGCTAGGTGGGCAAACACTCGTCACGGTTCTCATTGCAAAACAATTGCGCACATGATTACTATGTATTCCATAATTCGCAAAGTGCTCATGAAGATTTGGGAAGATCTAGCACATAGAAATGATTGGCTAAAAGGACATACAATTGTGGGAGCTTTTGACTCATACGAGTTTGTTTAAACTACACACTTGGTGCTTGTCATACTTGGAGTACACGGATGAATTATCTCAATGTTTCTAGAATAGAAATCATGACATTATTAATGCTATGAGCATTGCTGATTTGGACAAGGAGAGGCTCTAACATATGAGAGATCATGGATGGGATGGATTTCAAGAAATAGCAAGGTCCTTTTGCATTAAGAATGGAGTCAAAATTCCTCTAGCAGATGGTAGGTATGTTCCTCATGGAAGACCACGTCATTTTTATGCAAAACAAACATTTGATGATTGTTGTAGAAGAGAAGTATATCTTGGTGTCATTGTTATTATTCAACAAGAGTTTGATAATCACTTTGATGAGGTTAATAATGGCTTGCTACGTTGCATGTCAGCTTTGAACCCACTCGATTCTTCTGCTTCTTATGGATGAGGGGAAGTATTTCAAAAAGCATAGTTTTATCCCAATGATTTCTCAAAACAGAATCTCATTTCTGACTTGATACCTTTATCACTCATAGGAGAAGTGATGATATGATCGAAAATCTAAATAATATATTTCATCTTTCAGCTAAGTTTGTCAAAACAAAAAAGGATTGTCTTTACAAGTTAGTTTACTTGCTTATCAAATAGGTGTTGCTTCTACGTGTGTCCACAACTAATGTTGAAAGGGTATTTTCCATGATGAACCTAGTGAACAATATGTTGAGAGATAGTATGGGTGGCGTATTATTTAATGATTGTTCGGTTCCCATTATTGAGGAGGGTATCTTCTCGAAGGTGACCAATGATGATGTGGTCCAGATTTTCATGGCTTAAAAAGAAAAGTAGAGTAAGTAAGTTGATGTGCCAAGCTATTTTGTAATATATGCTAGTTATTGAATACTTTATTTGAACTCAGAATTGTACTTTTAGCAATTCTAAACTGATATGTTAGAATTATGATGTGCCAAGACCTTATTAGTTATTTATCATTTTCTTTGAATCTTTCTTTTATGAAACGTTTAAATTTTATCCATGCTTGTCGGCCTTGCCCCCCACATTGGTCCAATTCTAGATTAGCCACTCTGCACCCAACCATAACATTAGTACTTAAATAGATGCAATGCAATGATATCAAAGTCAACAATGAGAAGAATACATGACATGGACACCAATGAAAAAAGTGTTACACGATATGGTGTAAACAAACATGACTAAGTCGTCGAGCGACGCCATCAAGATAACAGACTCGTGACATAGTCGTTGTTGTGAAATGTAGTAGAAGACAAAAAATCACCTACAGTCAAGATCCCAGATCACCATGCAACAAGGTTTAGATCAGTTGCAGCAGAATAAGAGTTTGTGTACATCATTGATGAAGTCCCTCGAACAGTTCACGAATGATCCCTAAAACCAAAGGCTGGAAGCCCAACCTCTCTATGGATTGCAGGCGTACGGGGTTTCACAACTCGACAACACTTTGTGTCGTCGGAGATCTAGAGGAGTGGGGAAGAGAACTACACGTGGCTTCTCTATTATGAAGACAAGAGAAAAACAGAACTACATAGAAAATCTAGATCAAACTAGAGAGAGGGGTGCGCCCGAAACAGAGGAACTTGTGTGTTCTCTAGGTGGCTCCCCTATCATATACATACGTGGAGGGAGGGGAGAAGGCACCAAATTAGGGCGGGGGGATCCCCTTGGCGTTCGACGAAGGATGAGGATCCTTCTCCAAGTCCAATTTGCACCCCTAGCTTGTTGGAGAAGTTAAGGAGGGGCACCTCCCCCTATTAGGCCTCTAAGGATCATTAGTTTTTTTTTGTCTTAGGCCTTTTCATATTTTATTTAGACCGTAGCCACTAAATTAATTCTAGGGGAATCCCGGTAATTACTAGATCCCTGTCTTATTTATATTAGGCCCCTTGAAATATTTTCTGCCTATATATCATTGCCCAACAATCCATGAGACACTTCCGATGATACCGAAATGCTTCTAGTTTCTCTTGAAACTATTTCTTATGTTAACAAAACATTTCCAGTAATATTTTCTCATATTCCTAGCTCTGATAAAACTCAACAAATCATAATTCCTCCTAGCGTGTGACACTGTAGGTTTGATGAAATATAGACATGATCAACTGGTGGAACTGTGGACATCCATCTTGACCCATATACTCACAGGAATGACACTCAAGTGAACCTTTGGTTATCATATGCAATTCCTTTTGCTTTGCAATACTTTACAAAACCCGAGCTGAGATATATTGGTATCACTGTGAGTCATACACATGCTCACTATACCACTCTCCTCATTATTGGCTTTGTTCTTCTTTCTCGTTGGTGTGTTCCAACATCCTTGCGAGAAAGTCATTTGTGTGTGCGAGACGATGGTGGATATTGTCACACCGAGAAGGCTCTAAAATACCTCTAGGTCATCGGAGGAGAAAATTCCACTCTTGAGCTATCTTCCCCCATTGTCATACTTTCTGATGAATCTGAATTTGTCATTATGATTATCCTGTAATAGATAATGTTGGAACAAAACCTAACTTCACCCTCTCGTATGAAGTGACTTGACACTCTCATGGTCTAAGGAACTAAGCATACATTAACTCTTTGTGTTATAGATAACTAACTTGTGATGATAACATGTGTAAGTATAACGTACAAATTGGGTTTATTCAATATGATCGTTCTACTAACATCCTGCTCCTAATGTTACTGGCATCCTTGTTACACTTAATGAAAGCATATGATCAGGAAACCATATCATGCAACACTTGAGTTAGTCCTAGAGGCGAAACTAGGAATCAAATTTTATCGTTCAATATTCCAAGTGTGCTTATGGGTTTTTCTCTAAATCACATATTCAAGAACCATAGAAGTTATAGCATATAATATAAACATGAAAATAAATAATACAAATATTATTGTCTCTAGGGCATATTTCCAGTAGTCGCGTACAACAGAATATATACTAGACAAGGAGTTTCATCTAAATAACGAGACCAACCGATCAAGACCAATATACATGATGGAGATAAAAGGTATTCTACAAGGAAATGATGCAGGTTTGTCGATGTTGAGTCTGACCAATAAATATGAGAACAAGAATGTTCTCCATGAACATGAAGCTATATTCTAGTCACCACTTCGATGATGAATCTTCTGATAGATGTGTCATCCAACACTCCACGTAGAAGCACCTAGTGTCCACTAGAGAAGGTCACAAGGCTTTCCTGAAACTCCTCGGAATCATGCACCCATCGAAGCCCATGCGTGAAGGAGCCACCTAGATGTCCAACTCTCGGGGTGGAGTGCCCTACCAACGCAACAAGAAAATAGAGTGTCTCCAACGGATGGTGGGGTGTCTTCCTACCTAAGATCGCAACTACGACAGTTGGGAAGCCACCAAACTCACGTTGTTGATCTAGCCTTGCGACCAAAGCTCAAGCATGTCATGCATGTGCTATCTGATTCCATTCGCACCAAAACTACCGACATGAGATGGTGCATGAACCGGCCATGTGAGATGCCCTCCCCCTTTCATGGAAATATTGTATTAAAATTATGGATGCGGAAGTATTTATGCTGAACTCTGTAGAAGCAAATGGTTGGCTTCATATCCTCTAAGTTATGTATGTCACTTACCTTCTATGGAATTTTAATGTCTACAATATTTGGAGTCAAGTTGAAATGAGTTTGTTATTTTGTAGAGGCAAGCCAATTAAAGTTATGTTTTGTATTAATTAGTTTCCAAGAAACTAAATTGAGTGAGCATGTTGAACTTGTTATGGAAGTAGTGATCTCTAACTGTAGCATTATGTCTAGGCAATTGACTATTTATTATAGGGCATTTGTCATTTGTGATAAACGCAAAGCAAAAGATGCATCTCAATGATATACCTATATGATTTTTCTCTCAATGGCATAACCAAGATACTATGCAAGATGTGGGTACGCAAGGCATTATGGGTCGGTGTGGTTCTTGTCCTGCCCCTCACGCCCCGAAGCCGTATGGTGCCTGGCGTGGATGTGAGAAGGTGGAATATTTGTGCCTCACCAGGCTACCGAATCAATAAAAAGTTCAGTTGATGCCTGGCAGGCAAGAGCATTGACGTTCCATTAATAAGGTTTGTTGGGCCATTGTTCGATCTAGTATGCCGGCTAGGCTACTATTAGCCTTGTGACCGCTCTTCCAGGCGTCCGAACTGGGTCACTTGGCCCAGGCTAATCGCAATGCCTCGAGCACATGCAGACTAATCATGATACAAGGAGTCGAGGCGAGGCAAATTGTACATTTCCCATGGAAGCCATAAAAAACCATCCCTAAAACTCAGGCACAATACCAGGCCATGCAAGATATGACAAGGATGCAAACCAAACTGACCCTATGTAATATGGACCTTTTGTTTTCCTTCATTGGTTAAGCTCATGTTTATTCCTACGGTGAAGCCTAAGATTACATTTTGCAAATGAGTGAACTCCCAACAATTAATCAACAAATATGGAAAATTATTATTGTAAACTCAGTCATGGATTCAAGATCTATAGTCCTCATACTCCCATATCTCTTAACTCGAGGGTTTGAGAAATGCCATTCTGTTACTCCAGCCTCCCCGCATAATTTCATTATAACACATTGTACGCCCTATGTGTTGTCCTAGTGTGCATGTGCACCCAAACAAAAGCCACAAATGATAGCACATAAATCAACACACGCACTAGTCCATTATATGTGTAACTAATCTTCATACTATATCACCAATCCCATAGAACAAATTATTGTTTAAAAATCGACATAATATGCAATAATTCATGGAGACATTATTTATAACACAAGAAACCCAGTTTCAAGATGGATTACACATGTTTTTAAAGTAGATGGTGGTGAATGTGGTGGTGGTGAGGAAGGTTTCCACGTAGCAAAAGGGCCATTCCTTCTTATTATTCTTTTTTCCCTCACACCATTGTTCCAGACGATGAAATATTCCCCTGAGATCAGATCTAACTTTTGGAGAGTTTTTCTTGATGTGGAAATCCGCCTCCCATCATCGTTTCTTAATATCTGAAAATACGCAACTTCAATTTTTTAAAAATAATACTTGATCGTGACCTACCTTGTCATAAAAGGAGACCTTGGTGAAAATGGTGGGCCTCGCGGCCATACTGTGAGGCCATGTGAGGTTCCCTCAAGGACCCCCCGGACCCCTTGTACGGGGCATTTTTATACGGTGTGGCCTCCACTAGATTTATGCATCAACATATGTTTGTGTTTATATATAATTTCAAAGGTTCAAAAGTTCCTGCAAACAGACACATAAACATGCAAGTAGACTTTCTCGCACTTTGTCAATAGGTTAGTCTCAGCTAAACATTTTTTACAGAATTTGATGAGATATTGGCATAAAGATTAAAAATTAATACAGTCTAGGATGTATTAGCACGTGACCGTCATACCAAAACACACGACCTTTCCGGATCGATCCACCCCTATCGAGCCGGATCGATCCACCCACGGGGCGGCACCCACCACAACCCATCCCGTGAAGGATCTCACAAAAGGTACCCGGGAAGCTTTCCATCAGACCAGTGTTCCACCGTAGGATTGGATTCATCTGGAATGTGCAATGGGCTAGAAAAAGGTGCTTAATTAGTTTCCATGCAACGATCTATTAATGCTAATTTATTTCATAATAAACCACTCCCGTAAATCTCTCCAGGCCTAACTGCTAGCGCCATGCAATTTGCTTCGATACGATGATGTTTGTTACCAACTGGGTGAATTATTTCCAGCGCAAATTAATCATGCTTGGTACCAAGAATATTTTTTATCATGTGATAACGAGATTGTTTCCAACTTGAGATTATTTTGATTAGTATTTTTGTTTTCCAACATAGAAAATCGTGCTTTGAACGGCCAAAAAGTATTTTTGTCTTAACATGGCAACAATGATTCAAACCGAGAATATAATTTGCTTCCAAGGAAAAAAAATATGCTTTCAAATTAATATGTTTTGCTTCCAAGCCAAATGGAGATAATTGTTGAAGCAGGAATATATGTTGCTTCCAACTAATGCATTTTATGTCTAGGGAACCATGAGAACATAGTTTGCTAATTGTTGAAGCATGTACAAAATAGTATCGAAGCATTGCCTAGGCATGTATATATGTATTTGGAAAAATATTGTACATACATCGGATACATGCCGAATATGATATCGAAGCACTTGTGGTGTATAAACCAAAGGAAGCATATACATAGCTACTAGTAAACTTAATACATAGAACCCTGAAGCATTGCATCCATGACAACAACACACGACATTCAAAAGATTGGCCCAGCTTTTGTCTCGAACAGGATCCTTCCAAGCAGGCTTAAGATGACATCTTTTAACCGGAGAGCCGCATAACGACTAACGTACACTCTGCTTTCGGCTGCTTCATTATCTCGGGTCCATTGAAAAACATTAGAAGATAGCATGTTACAGCAAAACTAATAATCTGGGAATTGAGCGAATAATCGGAAGTATAAACATTATCGACAAACCACTGCTCAACATTCATTTTTCCAAAGATGTATAGAAGCAAATCACCTACAACAAATTCAAAGATGTACTACTACATGGGAGCATGAAACATACAAATAAAATGATTCAGTAGGAGCAGACAAGGTAGCTTGGATCAGCAACCATAGAAGCAAATGAAGTGCGACGTCGACACTCGAAATTCCAATTGTGATATGCATGCCAATAAACTATTTATAGGTGACATAGAAAATGTGTTGTGTAAGGAGCTACAATGGCAGCACAAAACAACGAAAATTTAAGCAAACTAATATTGTGGGCAACAAAGGATGGATATTTTGTCCCACAAACGTACAAACCGATTAAAAGAAACCATCGAAGCAAAATTAATAGAGTTCAGAAGCATACTTATTGCAATTTAGATGCTGCACAACAAAGACACATGAACATGTACTTTGGGAAAAGAACTAGTCTTAGATGGAAACATGGAAAATTGAAATTGTATAGAAATTTGATACTATTGTAATATGGGTACATACTTAAACACAATTCATAGGTTATATACCTTGATCAAATACACATTGGATAGTATTGACACCCGACAAAATCTGTTGAACCGAGATGTGGACACAAGTAACACAGATCAACTCAAATGCTTCAGATGAAATTTGTATCAACATGAGAGAACTGAAAAATCCTAAGTCGGGTGAGTATGTATAGTATGTACCAGGAGCGATTCTTCGGATCGCTCTGCGTGTGCAACCTTGTTTACCGAATCGAGATGGCTCACCAACGCAATACAGTTAAAGGTAGCGGGGCAGGGTCCTGGTAGTGAACCGAGACGGGGAGGGGGGCTTCTGAGGTCAGTGATCAGAGAAGGATTAGGCGGAGCATACGCGAGATGAAATAGGGAGGGGAGGAGGGGCAATGCAGCGGATCAATGCTTCCAGCGGAGAAACATCACGGCAAGCAAGCTTAGGGATGAGCCCACCCAGGGAGCGAGTTGGTCGTCCAGGCCAGATTAATTTCCTCCGTATGGGGTTTGGTGGTTGCGTACAGGCAGACGATATTTACTCGGGATTGGATGGATTAATTAATGGGGTGGGAGATTCGCTTTGATATATCCACCGTGGGATCAAAGATGCATCAACGGTCAATGAGTGGTCTCAAAAAAGCTTCCTATCAGAAGTAAGATAAGAAATGTTTCCCAAAGATACCCCGGGTTGCGCAACTTGGGACGCGAAACTCCAATAATGCTAGATGACCGGATCTTTACATGCTTTTACTGGCTCTTTCTCATCTCACAATACCTGCCCCCCGTGGCAGCACCCACCACCAGCCCTCCCATGGAGGATCTCACACAAGGTACCCTGGGTTGCGGGCTTGGGATGCAAAACTCCAAAAATGCTAGATGCCCGGATCTTTACATGCTTTTAGGGCTCTTTCTCATCTGACAAAACCTGCCCCCCCTACCGCCCCATCCGTCCCTCCCTGAATTTCATGAAGATACGCCGATTTCCACAACTAAGAGCAACTCCAACCGGCCGATCCAAAAGGACAGCGATTTTGTTCGCTTTTTTTCATTTGGGTAGGCCGCTCGCTCCGCGTCCGCCTGTTTTTTTTGGGTCGACCATGCGCCCAACGCGGGCGACACATTTTATGTCTCCACATTTAGATTAAAAACTCCTACATGCCAACGCCCAAGATTTCATGCCGGCACCATGCCAGCGGTCGACATACTTTGCCAGCCTAAATAAAACCACCACGCAGTTCATGCTGGTACACTTGCCAGCGGCCAGCACACATGCCAGCACACCAAAAGGGGCGGGTATTCAACGACGCGATGTCGGCCCGTGGTCATGCTAGCACACTTGCCGGCATACAAAAAAGGGATTGTGATCTCCGTCGTAGATCACAACAGGTCGAACTTGAGCATTTCGGCCTGCATCTCTCGAACCATAGCCTCTTCCTCGGTGACACGGTGTTCAGATCAACCTTCATGATCTCCATGCGCGTCTTCATGCTTGCGAGGGCCACTTCTTTCATCTTGGTCTTGGCATTCATGGCCTCGATCTTGAGCATCTTGGCTTGCTTCGCCTCATCCAAGTCAAGCATCTTTGCTTGCCTCTCCGTGTCCATCTCGAGCCTCCTCCTTTGAATATCCATGAATGCGTGCACTTGCTCTTCCTTTTCTTGATGGCGCTTCTCCTCCCTCAAGATCTTCTTGCTTATCATGCCCTCCACCTTTTCAAGCAAGGTGATCGACGCCATGTCCCGCTTGTCCTCCTTCTTCGAGTTGGTCTTCCCCCGCGGCCGGCCCTTCTCGCCACCATGGTCCTCCATAGCTTCCCCCCCCCACGTGCCAGTAGGACGGCATATTGTGCCTTGAACTTCTCCTCCTCGTTGATGATAGTCCAACAATGGGCGAGATGAAAGGCTTTGCCATCGTGCTGAACCTTGAAGGCCTCCAAAGCTTGGAACACCCACAATTCAAACCAAGCAAGCATATGTGGGCAAATGAACATGCAATCCACGAGAAAAAATGCGTGGCACCAAAAGGGAATGGGAGGGCATGCATGAATGGCACTCCGTCGTCCTGGCTTTGGGTCTCATCGGGATTCTACGCACCATCCGCCGGCACACCTCCTTCGAAGATCATGTTCTCGAGGAAACGGTTGGCCGTGTCATCTTCGACGGCCGCCGGCATTCCATCGAACAGATTGCGGGCGCCGGTGAGCATGTCGTCTGGCATCTCACGCTGGCGTTTGCTCATGCCTTCGGATGATGATCCGCCTACCACCGGCGTGGTGTTGAGGTCGATGGTCACCGGCGCGAGCGTGGAAGGAGCCACGATGCTCACCTCCGACAAGCATTCCCCAGAGAAACGACTGATTTGCGGGGTAGACGTGGAAGCCGGGAATCAGCTGCGTGCAAGACGCGCACGACGACTCCGGCAACATCATTCGAGGATATGCTGACGAGGCCGTGTTGGCCGCGCCTACGGCAACGGCGGCATTGACAAG